>PQWD01001985.1:45354-80946 GCA_019425675.1 Leucinodes orbonalis
GGTAACCACTCTCCGCGAGTTCCAGAATCTAACTCGAGTAAAAGTGTGGAATAAATTAATAGAGCAAAATGCTAACTTGCAGATATGAATGTATGGAAAATTACTAGAATATATAATCGCGATAGTCAGCAATTATCACATATTATATAGAGTTATAACAGTTCACATAACGTATAACAGTATCTGATTATTATAATTATCCCTTTTTTAAAATCTAGTCTCTTCTAAACACCGGAAGATTAAAAAAGTATTTTTCGTAAGTTACAAATTTTTAACGACTTCAAAAAAGGAGGTTCTCAGTTTTTAGCTTCCTAACTTGAAAACTGCTAAAAGTCTCTTATAACTTTTTATCCCCTTTTAAGGGTTAAGGGTAGAAGTCCTAAAAAAAATGCACCTTTATTTTGCCAGTATAAATAGTCGCATGCCAATGCTCTGCCTTCTTCCTTGAAATTGCGGAATGCTTCATGAAACTTCCACCCCCAATTTTAGAAAAGTGGGAAATAAGAAATAGGATAAAAAATAGCCTATGTCAATCTCCATCAGTCAACTATCTCCACATAAAAAATCTTTTTTTATTCGTGACTCAGTTTTGCCGTAAAAGACGAGTCAATAAACAGGCACACAATAATATTTTCCCATTTATACGAATATACGAATTGTAATATAACACTTAAAAGTCGTTAGGAATGTAGTAGTTGTAGTTAAACTTATTATTATAATTATTATAAGATAATTGAAATACCTCGAGTATTTAATTGAATCAAATCACCTTGGGTAGCATCAATTTCTTTCATAGAATATATTGTGATTACAGGTCTACACAATAATTCATATTAAATTTTATGTTACGTCAAAAAACAAAAAGGGTTCTGTTGACGCGTTGGAAGAACCCCTTTTAACTACCTGTTTTGTTACCTGTACATTCCTTGGTTTGGAATAGAAAATAATTAGCTACAGGTTGTACACAAGGAAATGGATACCTGTGTATCCTTTAACCAAATAGCGTTCATATTTCATTTACATATTACCTACACTGATTAGTGTTGCATTTATTTAATTGCATCATATGACAGTAATCAATCTACGTTTGTAGTAGTAGCGTCGGTGGCTCAATGGTGTGGACTGTCGCCCATCTACCGGGATGGGTGAGGTTCAAATCCCGCCACGTACCAATGTGTTTTCGAATTTTCGAAAAATATATGTATGTTATCCGACGCTCTTACGGTGAAGGTAAACAATTTGAGGAAACCTGAGCACGCCTGCGAAGAGATTCAAAGGTTGTGCGTGAAATCGTCCAAGCCGCACTGGGCCAGTCCTCCGCTTTTCTCATCCAGCCTCCACCAGCGACCTTTCGCCAGTCGTCAGTCCATCGGGCCGGAGGGCGTCCTACTCTACGCTTGCCGAAACGCGGTCTCCACTCCAGAACTCGTCTGCTCCAACGGCCATCGGGTTCTGCGACATACGTGACCAACCCACTGCCACTTAAACTTGCTGATCCGGCGGGCTATGTCGGTAACTTTAGTTCTCTTACGGATTAAATCATTTCTGATCTTATTCCTAAGAGAGACCCCGAGCATAGCTCGCTCCATTGCGCGTTGAGTGACTTTGAACTTGTGAACCAATCCCGCAGTCAGTGTCCATGTCTCAGCTGCGTATGTAAGTACGGGTAGGACGCATTGCTCAGACTTTTGTCTTTAAGCATTGCGGAATCGTCGACGTGAAGACCTGACGTAACTTGCCGAATGCCGCCCAGCCCAACTGAATCCTCCTACTAGCTTCCCTCTCGAATCTCTGCCATGATTGTAACGAATCTACACACCTATAACGTCGCGCTTCAGAGTTCAGGCCTTCCTATATACAGGGTCAATTTTAAATCATTGGCATCCATTCGACCTATTATTGTTATGGAGACTATACTGGTTTTACCATATCAACTTATAATAAAAGTATTTTAAAATAAAAATATTATAGCATTGCATTGAACAATCCGATAATATATATCGCGATACCGCGCATGCGCAGCCATCTACCACCCCGCACGTCGTGAACCCGCCTCACCCCATGTTGAATTGAAAAAAAAAATTTAAAATTAATATTTATTTTATTATAATATGTATTATCGATCAATCCCAAAGTGATTTACATGATTTTTAGAATTTAAAAATGTTTGATTTTTTGTATCATTCCCTCACATTTAATTCTGGGAGATGTACTTTAAATAACAAGTAGGTTCTTATTTTAACAAAAATGCCAATGTTCCCGATTTCACCCCGTATAGGTACTGCATGGCATAAGGAGACTGATCATCAATGCGGGCTCAGTGCGGTTTGGTAGATCCTAACACTACTATCCAAAGATTGTAGCCTAGAATAAACATGCCTTTCATGGCACGTGAGGAATTGGATTATTTTTCGATGATCCATCCGATAACTGACGGACGCTAAGTTGTTTTATTTGTATGACCGTAAATCTAATAAAATATTGTTTAATTAAAAAGGGCAAACCTAATTATTCATTTTAGAATGTCTTCCACAATCAAATATAAATACAACAGAGTAAACAAACATCTAATTATCTTTGCAAAAGTTCTTCAAGCAATCTTCACAATTGTTAGAATGTTCTGTGAATTGCGTTTAATTCCGGTTGTCTATTTTGCATATTGTAATAACGATTTCCAGCTGCCTGTCTTACCTCATTCTTTTATAATCATAAATATACTGTTTTATACTGTAGTCACAGGACTTCTATAGACATGTTAGTTGCTTTGACTATGTACACTCACAATGTGACTGTCGTTAAAACTTCAATTAGTTACATCGGAATAATTTCTAAGTTTCTTGGGTTTGTACAAGATATATAATATACAATTCATTTATTAGGTAGACGAAACACGAAAACGGGCGTAAAACAAACGCTCTACGTTGTACTTCCAAACCTCCGTTCGCCCCCTTTTTCTGCTTCTTAATTTTTTAAGATTGTTAATGCACTTTCTCGTTCAGAGTTGCTGGTGTCCATGGAAATCATTGAGACACGCAAACGAATACACGGAGCACACGGGCTTATTCCGCTAATTCAAAATGCGCTATTTGGATCGCTATTGTGTCTTAATAGTAAAATTTTCCACTCACTCGTTCAGTTTTTTGGTAGATTTCAAATTCAAACAGAGATTTTTTGGTGTTCTAGCGCCATCGCGGTGTGGTAAGCTGAACTTATTCGAATAGAAGGAGGCTTATAAGTCAGCTGTAATGTTGAGCGTCTCAAATATTCAATTAAGAAGCTAGGCGTGGAATTGAATGGCATTGTTAAGTCAAAGGACTGCGACATATACACACACACACACACACACACACACACACATATATATATATATATAGGTCTACTACATGAGGATAGAGGCATACTTACGCTCATAAAAATGCAAAGTTTATCAACAAATAAAAATGGAAACTATTGCACAAAGCGCAGTGCGCATAATAATAAATAATTGATCAATATGTTATTAACTCATAAAAATATCTTATTAAAATACTTCACTGTCATTTGTAGATGTAGGCTTGTTAAGGCCGCCTGCAAATGTAGGTTGCCCAATTAAACACAACGCTTAGATATTATAATAAAAATCGTTATCGCTGGTCGTTTGCTTATAAAATTGTGGCTGAAAGCCTCCTGTGCCGGGAAATTGCCCGATGAAGCTGTGCAAGCCGTTAGAAAAAGCAATAATACTAACGAGGTTCACAAGAAGGACTTTAATTAAGTAAGTCATGAATACTTAAAATAATACTTGTACATGATCTGTCGTTGATTATATTTCATTGGAAAGTATTTTGGTACCTATGAAGAGAAATAAATTTTGTATTCATTTTCATTCATATGAAAGGAACGCAGAAAAAAGAAAAAATACTCGTATTAGATTAAGTTTATAACACTCCTAATACTTACGAGTTCAACTTTGTGCAATAGGTGATAAAGTTTAGGCACATCCACATATAAACTATCAAAATCCAAATTTTATACAATCATTTAAAACGTAGTCACTCAGAATATTTAACGCCTTAAAATGATAAACATATAATGTGTTGTGGGTAATTAAGTGAAAGTAGAGTTACTGAACAAAAAAGAATAGCATTATAACCTATATAGTTTTTAATGATAATAATAATTTAATCGTTTATTTATCCTTCAATATAATAACAGTACAGGTTATTTCATAATTAATAATTTTATTTTACAATAAAATGTAAATTTCAATGTTTTGTCTAGTCATATTGAGCGAGCGGAACCTGTTCTAGGTTGTTTGTATTACAATATAAAAATCTCAACATAGTAATAGAATTGTTTGTATATACTTCTAAAACTGACGTAGTAGCAATAATATTTGAGCTTAAAGTATTCATTTTAGTACCTACTTAATATTTCGATAAGGCACCTCATTAACATCTTTATATATTTTACTGGACTCATCAGAATCATATTTAACAATGTAACAGGCCATTTCTAGAACAATGGGTCATTTGAAGTGTTTTCCAGCCAAGAATGTTGTCTTTGGTGTCCATAAAAACGGATATTAATTGAACTGAGCGCGCAAGCTGCCCTCGCTGCGGCAGGTGCAGTGGGCTGTATAATAAGGAATTCTGCTCCAGAACGAGGTGGAATCTTATCTGAAACATATCAGATATACGACGGCTATTGATCAGGGTTCTTATAATATGGAAAGAAAGAATAACAAAATATTCATTGACTCTGACAAACATTACATTGTAGAAGACAATTCATTGTAAAAGTCCAATGCATCCGTTTCGAAGTGCAGTCTTAATTTATTTTCTACTGTTAAATTAAAGTTTGGTTCTGAATCAAAGTTTCTGAAGTTTTTAAATGGGTTGATAAAAATGCACACACCATCGCAAATATTCTGTCAGGTCATTAGTGACGACGAGACAATATAAGTTAATTAAATAACGGTTTGTAGATACTAATGATTATATGAAGAAACTAATGATTATAAAGTTCATGGAGGATTCCGCCGTGAACTGCATACGTGGTTTCGTGATCTGCGCTAAAAAAGTTCATTAAGACAAGAAAGTAAAGTCAGTAAGTACCATACGAATAAGCAAGTTAATAGCAGGGCTATGGAGTAATTAAACAGTAACTCAGTGTTGCCGATCCTACGGCAATTACCGTATTCTACGTCTTAGGTCAGAAAATCACATAATCTACGGGCTACGGCCTTCACCTTAAAGCCGTAGCAGAATCTAGAGCTTTCGCAAGTTTTAATTAATCAATTTATCGTGTAGTCTATCCACCAATTAATTGAGCGTTTGATTTTAGAGTATTTAAAGCTATGTTTCTACCGTAGGTAGTAATGACGAGGCCCAGAGTCTGTGGAGGTTGGGAATGACGAGGCCCCAGAGTCGATGCTTTTCCTTAGGGCTTTTTTACATAAAATACACGGCTACCTCAAAATTTACGTTGGCAACATAGATAACTCACCACGCGGTCCTTATGCAGGCTGGTCAACTAACATCCTAAGGTATCCTAGACCAAAGTGAAATATAATATTGGCCTGGACCAGTGGCTTATCCTGCATACCAGAGCACAAGTTTGCACTAACGCCATTAAGTAAGTGTTCAGCGTGCACATAATATATAACTGTTATTCTGCAACACAACATTCTCTTAGATAAAGTTGCCGTCAACATTGATAGGTTGGTCAATTAGTTTGATAAACGATAATCACCTTGTCGAATATCGTCTACCAAAATAAGTCAAAGTAAGAACCGATCATTGACGCGATTGTACTAGAATCCAGCGTAAAGACCTTTGAAATCGGCGCGTGCGGCAATTTGCTAAAAGTGAACACTGACAATCTCTTGACAGGCCTCCGTATAAGGATTTATAATGCGGTTTAACCTCGGGATTTAACGGTATGTTAACGAAATAAAATCAAAGTTGTATTTTCTTCAAATGTGTTATATTTTTTGTTAATAATTTAGCTGTAACATATTTGTAGTTCGTTAGTTTAAAACACTTTAATTGCAAATAAATGGGTGCGACTCCTGTCAATCAAACGTTATTTTTTTCATATTTATCTTTATATTTGTTAATCAGATTAAAAGTCAAAATAACAAAAGTATATATTGTATTGCACCAAATAAATATTTTTCTTTCTTTCTTTCAAAAGGCTCCATTTAAAATAATATCTAAGAGGCTTTTAAAAGCATTCAAAAAAAGTTTTTCGAATCGGATTCATCAATTATGCTTTTGATATCTAAAGCAAGCTGTATGCACTTAATGTCAATAATATTAAAAGGTCGAAAAAGAGATAAGATCTGACATTTGTTACCCGCTAGATCTTCTTCATAAGTAGGTAAATATTATATGAGCAAAGGTTCAAAATATCGTTTTAACGTGAGCAATAATGTTAAGGTGGTATCTCTGTAGTTTTTCTTTGCCGAATTCTTTCCAGCAAAATCTCATCTTCTAATCGGTAGTAAATTTTTAAATTCCTTTTGATATTTTTTGTCTGTCCTGTTATTTGAATAAAGAAATTAACTGAGGGAAAACATATTTGAGTTGCCATGTAGATCACGATGTAACATTCGGTGGAGCTTGAAATATAATTATGTCCAAAATGAGGAGTCGAAATTGAAATGTCAGCGCGTTTAAGTGCATCCAGACATGGCATGCACACCAGACTGCACTCAAAGTGATCGGCCATAACGTGCATCTGTAAAAATGCAATAAAACAAAGTGGTAAAGATGCATGACTTTTTAAGATAATAAATATTCGAGAGCCATGTGTGTTTGTATGAGAGCGTCGGTGGCTCAAAGGTGTGGACTGTCGCCTTCCTACCGAGAGGGCTGAGGTTCGAATCCCCCGTACCAATGTGTTTTCGAATTTTCGAAAATATATGTACGTTATCCGATGCTTTTACGATGAAGGAAAACATCGTGAGGAAACCTTCATGCACGCCTGCGAAGAGATTCGAAGGTTGTGTGTGAAGTCGTCCAATCCGCACTGGGCCCGCGTGGACGACTAAGGCCTAATCATCCTATACGGGTAGGCTCGTGCCCCTCGTTGGGGACGTTTAATGAGCTGATGATGATGATGATGAAAACAACACATATATTTGAGATATAACTTAAGCAAAAGGTTCCAGTCTTAGCATAAACTAGGCTCGGTAGACCAGCACTAGTTTTTCAGATTTGACCTTACAGTTAGTCGCCCGGTGGGAAATGAGGAAGAACGAGTAAGTAATTTAGACAATAAATTTAGTAATAACGTAAAGAAAAGTGTGGAATTCATGAAGTTTATAATTTAATATTGTTAAGTGGTAAAATAATATATTTTCATCTAGTCTACCACTGAATATTACGTAATTTTTACTACATATGTGGTTTACTGGTCGAAGCTTTCAAGTTTATTTCTCTGCGTGTTTAGAGGGTCGTGGGTCGTGAGCGCGCGTCTATATGGATAATATGACAGGTCTATGCCTAGTTTGGAGCAAGATGGCGCTGGGTGAATGTCAGTCGATAGTTTATTTATTTATTAAAAGGTTCAGCAACAGTATACAAATTAATATTAAAGGTTAATAATACATTATTACAGTGTAGTTAAATTTGTATGCCAATAGTTATTTATATAATTATTTTTATATATAGGTAAAACATTTTCTACAAACATTATCTTAATACGGCAGACATAAGTAGGAGCGGAGATGTAACCCCGGGCTGTACCCGAGGCATTCCTGGTATGCGGCAAGGATACATAAATCGGTCATTGGCGAGTTTTTATGCTTTTTGGATTCCTTTGTGTCAGGTATAGGGGCGATGACCATATGTTCGATGAATTTGGGACGGTTTCCGATTAGAATACCGAGGATATGCTGTATTGGATCGGAAACATTCAGGTCTTTGTTTTATGTATGGCAGTTTCCTAATTATTATTATTATGTATCCATAATTAAACCACGGTAGTTTCAAGTATTGAGATGTAATAAGTTTATTAATGAGCGTTTCAAATTTATTATAACAGATCCCAACACAGTTAACATACGTTCAAATCAACTTAAAGAATCTGAATTACCTACATTACTTTAATTTCAACTATTTGAAGCTTAGACCAATTACAAACCATGAATTTAAAAAAATCTGCGATATCATGCAGCGAATGATTTAAACAACTTATTTTCTTTTTTATAAGCCTATGCAACATATTTTATAAATAATGCATTGAAAAAAGGCTTTCGTTATATTTTCCTTTACTGATGACAACGAAACGCATCCTATGTTAACTCTAACGCGAAGTCACCCCATTGTTCCCAACGCATCTGCTATCTGGTTGTAATTAATTGATTTTTAGTGTTATTGATCGAAATTTAGATTCCTTTCATTCAATTTAATGAGCTTTAAAAGCTTTGATTTTAATCTGATACGGGGCGGCTCGTTCACAATCCATGAAACCCATTTTTTGTTTAAAAATATGGTATGGTAATATATTGTTCTACATGCTATGTCTCCAGTTTGTTGAAGATTAGACCTCGGTACATATTATGTAAGAAACATGTCATCATCATCAACTCATTAAACGTCCCCACCGAGGGGCACGACCCTACCCGTATAAGGTGATTAGGCCTTAGTCGTCCACGCGGATCCAGTGCGGATTGGACGACTTCACACACAACCTTCGAATCTCTTCGCAGGCGTGCATGAAGGTTTCCTCACGATGTTTTCCTTCACCGTAAGGGCGTCGGATAACGTACATATATTTCCGAAAATTCGAAAATACATTGGTACGTGTCGGGATTTGAACCTCAGCCCTCCCGGTAGGAAGGCGACAGTCCACACCACTGAGCCACCGACGCTCCACATGTGCTTGGACAAATTTAAACTTACAAAATTTTTTATCAAGTAATTATTGTAAGATAGATAGATAGAATGTAACAATAATGTTACTGTACAACTAAAAGTATTATATTATATTGGTGGACCTCCGTATTGAAACTCAAAACATGGATTATATTAAAGTAACAAACTTCTATACATCCTACAAGAGACGTTCCGTTTTATCTATTCATTCCCACCGGGCGATAATAACGAATTCCTCTAAGTGACGTTTCAAAGTGAATCATAACGTTCTGGAGCCCACTTGAAACACTTGATACTTGAACAAATTGCTCTCACAGCTCCGGGATATGCGGGTGCGCGCGCGCATCTCCGCTTTCACCAGGGCTGGCAATCTTATTCCCGATCTTACACGTAGCGTACGCGATTATGAACTTTATGATTTAAGTTAAAGGATTTAAATCTTCATTGTGATAGTTTGAGATTTTTATATTTCTTAAAAACCGAAATTAGTTATCTGGATTTTCTTAATTAATCTTTTATTTCAGATAAATAAAAAAATGTTGCAATGTCGAAGTACAGCGCGCAGATCACGCGACGAGTTAACGAAGTGATTTTAATAAAATTTGTATAATCACAAAGCCTTCGTGTAACTGAGGGTAGAATACGACCCATTTGGTGTAGGGGTTGAGATGTCGTCTGCTACACCAAGAGTTCCGGGTTCGATCCCCGAGCAGTACAAACATTTGTGTGCATGAACATGTCTGTTTGTAAGTGTCTGGATGTTTTCTTTGTATAATATGTATGTATTTACAAAAAAAGTACATAAGTATGATTATCCGTTGTTAGTCATCATTAGCTCATTAAACGTCCCCACCGAGGGGCACGGGCCTACCCGTATAGGGTGATTAGGCCTTAGTCGTCCACGCGGGCCCAGTGCGGATTGGACGACTTCACACACAACCTTCCGTTGTTAGTAGGTACCCATAATACAGGCTTAATGCTTAACTAGGGGCTAGATGGCGCTGTGTGAATGTCAGTGGGTATTTATTTAATAACTTATAAAAAAACATGCAGATATGTACCATAAATTCATATGCATGTATGAACTTAAATACGATTATTTAAATATTACAAATATACACTCCAAGTTATACTTTTATTTTGATGTATAAATTATCCTTGGAGCAAGCCCTGGCCCTGGTGAGTGATGGATGGCGTGAGCGCTACCGGCTAATGCACCCACTGCAATCATTTTTAATTCACGCTTCAGCCCCAACTTGTGTTTGGATGCCTTTTCAAACTCAACGGACTTTAATGATACCGGTTAACCTTGATTTTGCTTGGTTCAATTTGCTAAACTTAACGTAAGCAGTAGCTTGAATAATGATATTAAATATTGTGATTTGTGCTATAGTACTCAATTAAGATTTTGGAAGTGAATCGTGGTCGCTCACTAAGGGACTTTTAGGCTCAAGGATTCTTCACGCGCTATGAGAGGGCTATGTTAGCGGACATCCCTAGGAGTACAAGAGTGACCGACATAGGTCACGTTTATAAACTCTTAAACTCAACTTCTGTTTTGTTCTGTTTGTGCTGCGATATCTAAAAGTAACAAATTATTTCTTTCTTTCTTCTCTTCTTTCTAAAAATATAGGTCCAAATACTAAATAATTTCATCATAATCATCAGCTCATTAAACGTCCCCACCGAGGGGCACGAGCCTACCTGTATAGGGTGATTAGGCCTTAGTCGTCCACGCGGGACCAGTGCGTATTGGACGACTTTACACACAACCTTCGAATCTCTTCGCAGGCGTGCATGAAGGTTTCCTCACGATGTTTTCCTTCATCGTAAAAGCATCGGATAACGTACATATATTTTCGAAAATTCGAAAACACATTGGTACGTGTCGGGATTTGAACCTCAGCCCTCCCGGTAGGAAGGCGACAGTTCACACCACTGAGCCACCGACGCTCTAAATAATTTTAACAAGTAAAATTATATTACACCAAGAAACCTTGTCCGGCTGCATTCGAGTGGTGAACGGAGTAATGGGTCCATGGTTACCACAATTAGGGACAGGTTTCGGGAATCGAGGCAAAAACCCTGTATGGTATTTTGTGTTTCGCCGAACAACTAAGACGTGATTACTTTGGGCAGGATTGTTCGCACCTTCGCTCGTTTTGTCCTGCAATTATTGTGACTGTTACATTACAGTAGAGCTGTTTCTTGAGATACGTATCCACAATGATATAAAAAAGTATGGATTCGTAATATGCTCACAAAACAATCGAAAAAAGTGTTCCGAATGCAGTGACAGCACACATACACATATTTCGAATTTAGAACACATTTACCTAAACAAAAGAGTACAAACTGTACTCTCTTCGGCGGTTCGTTTTTGAGGCACGGATGGCGTATCTACCTTTATATATACAGAATATCATTGCGTATGTAGATACATTAACACAGCGCCATCTAGCCCCAAACTAAGCAAAAGTCCTGTATCAAGGTACCAAACAACGGATAAACATACTAATATACTTTTTGTAAATCATAAGTGGTTTTTTAAGCCTAATTTGAATTAATTTATTTTGACTTTTACTTCGAAATACATAATTATTGCACATAGAAACAACCAGAACAATACAAACAGACATGTTCATGCACACAAATGTTTGTACTGCCGGGAATCAAACCCTAGTGTAGTCCGACGTCTTGACCATTACACCAAATGAGATAATAACGTTTTTGATACGTCCTATTATCAGGCTATAATGTGTCACTGCAGCGAACAGGCCTTCCCTCAAAGTTTTGGGGAGATTGGTATGTAACCGCGTGCGTGCCTAATACGGAAATGTAACCGGGACCAATGATATTCTCTATATATAAAGGTAGATACGCCACCCGTGCCTCAAATACGAACCGCTAAAGGAAATACAATTGTAGGTTCTTTGTTTAGGTAAATGTACGCTCATTCGAAATATGTGTATGTGTGCAGTCGCTGCAATAGGAGCACTTTTTTCAGTTGTTTTGTGAACATATGACGAATCTATACTTTTTACATCATTGACCGGGATTGACGACTTAACTTGCCCGGCGAAGCACGGAATCATCTTTGGTTTCAGACAATCAGGGGATTCAATGCAATATGTTAAACAAACTGGGAAAAATCACACAATGTGATGTAATTGATCCGGGTCTCGAACCCCCGACTCCCGGATCCCGGATCTAATTCCAAAGTGTATACCACTAAACCACGGAAGCAGTTCATTCAACTTTATTTATCTAATTCCAAGAGCACATGCCTGTAAAATTACGACAAAATGGCTGAAGTAATTTGTGTCAAAAGCTAATAACAAATACACTTAAAGGGCTCCCAAGGAAGCCACACCTCGATAGTCAGCGGCGTCGAACGACGACAATGCGCAGGCATCGAACCTCGGACCCCGCGTCACGGAAGGCCGGTCGTCTCGTTTCACTACCTCGGCTAAACAATTACCGTATAACTTACTTTGTTTATAGTTCACAGTACATATTCTAACGTTTTAGATAGTATCCAATGATTCTTTTTTTTCATTTATTTTGGCACAAAACAACGAGTGCCCAAGATTTAGTGTCGGTAGAATAGTGGTATTCAACATTTCTTTTAACATTGTACGGAGTACATATAAGTAACTAAATAAATATCCACTGACATTCACACAGCGTCATCTAGCCCTAAGTTAAGCGTGAAGCCTGTATTATTGGTACTAAACAACGGATAAACATACTAATGTACATTTTTTTTGTACATACATACATATTCTATGTAGAAAACACTCAGACCATTACAAACAGACATGTTCATGCACACATATGTTTGTACTGGCCGGGGATCGAACCCGGAACCGTTGGTGTTGCAGCCGACGTCTTAACCGCAACACCAAATGGATCGTCAAAAATATGTAGACATGTGTATTGTTATCGCTACATAGTATAAAACAAAGTCGCTTTTTTGTCCCCATGTCTCAATATCCCTATGTGCGCTAAAATCTTTTAAACTACGCAACGGATTTTGCAATAAGATAGAGTGAATAGGAGGAACGTTTATTATGTATGATAACATCCATCAAAAATTAGGGAAAGACCGTTATTTTTTGTGGTTTAGAAATTCCCTGATCTTCACACTAGACTATGCCTGTCCTGTGGGGGCAGCACACGAATAACAATTATTTTACTAAGAATTTTATCATCATCAGCTCATTAAACGTCCCCACCGAGGGGCACGAGCCTACCCGTATAGGGTGATTAGGCCTTAGTCGTCCACGCGGGCCCAGTGCGGATTGGACGACTTCACACACACCTTAGAATCTCTTCGCAGGCGTGCATGAAGAGCGTCTGAGAGCGTCGGTAGCTCAATGGTGTGTACTGTCGCCTTCCTACCAAGAGGGCTGAGGTTCAAATCCCGACACGTACCAATGTGTTTTCGAATTTTCGAAAATATATGTATGTTATCCGACGCTCTTACGGTGAAGGAAAACATCGTGATTAAGAATTTTATACATTGGCAAAAATGTATAAATAAAAAATATTTTAACTCAAAAAATCATTTTAAAAAGATGACAAACAGGACGCGCCCCTTATGCAAACCTGTCATGGTGCTAACACAAACAAATTAAATCCATTTATAATAACCGCACTGTAAAATTAATCAGTCCAGTCTTGATGAAGGGTTAGCCACATACAAATGGTTTAATTATACTATGACTTATGAGAGCCATCTGCGCTCGCCACTTGCCCGGTGAAGCTGTAAAGGCCATCTGCGGCCAACAGCAGTAGACAGTTCGAAAAAAAAAAAATAAAAACTATGACTTGATATGACGCGTGCATAATTGCAACTACCATTGAGACTGCCTGCAACAGATAGTCCATTTTATGATTTAATATAAGGACCAAACTAATTCTTGTTGTGAGCCTCAGTGGCTCATTGGTTTGGTCTGTTACCTTCCAATCTGGAGGGTGCAGATTCAATAACGTATTTCCGAATTTTCGGAATTATATGTAGGTACGTTTATCCGACTCTTTGACGGTGAAGTTAAACATCGTGAAGAAACCGAAATGATGATTAATCTCAATTAATCAGTTGAATAAATAAATACGGTATCGCCATCTATCCCAAATCTATGCAAGGAGTTTGTACTACAGATACTTAAACACGTATATACAAATTATAACATACTTTTTTAAAGTGGCGACCCATTTGGTGTCATGGTTAAGACGTCGGCTAATATATGAAGAGTTTCGGGTTCGATGCCCGTGCATTATCAACATTATTTTGTGTGCATGAACTTGTATGGTTGTACTGGTCTGCTTCTATGTATAATATATATGTATTTACAAAAAAATAGATAAGTACCGACAGCACGGAATTATGCTTGTTTTCGGACTAGAGGTATTTTAGCCTTTGATGTCCAGGCAAATTGAAAAATAAATGCATAAAGACTGACTGAAAGGTCTCCCGGCGGGATTCAAACGCACGTTCCCCGCGATCATGCAGCGACCAAAACTCACAAGGCAGTCTCACTTCAACCTCGCGCAGTTCACTGCTGGACATAGGTCTTCCCTATTCTGTGCCAGATATCCCAGTCCTCCGCTTTTCTCATCTAGCCTCCATCAGCGACCTTCCGCAAGTTGTCGGTCCATTGGTCCGGAGGGCGTCCTACGCTACGCTTGCCAACAAGCAGGCAGTGATTGATTTAAATATATACAAAACTATGTGAACCTCTAATGACTTGCACATAAACTAGCGTGGTATAAATCGTAGTATACCTAAATCGGCGTAGTACCGCTGGTTCCGCTGTGCGTTATGCCAGTCATGCGCGTGCGCAGCGTCCCTGGGCGCGGGCTTCTGGCACAAGCCTACTGGGATTATAGGTAGAGTGACCATAAATTATATTTTCAAGGACATTCAATCATTATTTATTTATTAATATATTTAGTTAGATCGGCCACTGCTTTACGAAGGCTTCCTCTGATGATTTCCTCGCGGAGCAATTCCTAGCAGCCTTGACATAAAATACGTTTTATATAGATTTTTTTAATAACAGAAAAATAATTAAAAGCTATGTACATATCAACAATATGAAAAAATATATTATAGTTATGTAGGTACATTTTAAACAATACCACTTGGGTCGGTCGATTATATGTGTATCTACTAATAAATAAATTTTTATTTAGTTTCAGTCATTAATTATCGGAANTTCGAATTTTCGAAATATATGTATGTTATCCGACGCTCTTACGGTGAAGGAAAACATCGTGATTAAGAATTTTATACATTGGCAAAAATGTATACATAAAAAATATTTTAACTCAAAAAATCATTTAAAAAAGATGACAAACAGGACGCGCCCCCTATGCAAACCCGTCATGGTGCTAACACAAACAAATTAAATCCATTTATAATAACCGCACTGTAAAATTAATCAGTCCAACCTTGATGAAGGGTTAGCCACATACAAATGGTTTAATTATACTATGGCTTGATATGACGCGTGCATAATTGCAACTACCATTGAGACTGCCTGCAACAGATAGTCCAGTTTATGATTTGATATAAGGACCAAACTAATTCTTGTTGTGAGCCTCAGTGGCTCATTGGTTTGGTCTGTTACCTTCCAATCTGGAGGGTGCAGATTCAATAACGTATTTCCGAATTTTCGGAATTATATGTAGGTACGTTTATCCGACTCTTTGACGGTGAAGTTAAACATCGTGAAGAAACCGAAATGATGATTAATCTCAATTAATCAGTTGAATAAATAAATACGGTATCGCCATCTATCCCAAATGTATGCAAGGAGTTTGTACTACAGATACTTAAACACGGATATACAAATTATAACATACTTTTTTAAAGTGGCGACCCATTTGGTGTCATGGTTAAGACATCGGCTAATATATGAAGAGTTTCGGTTCGATGCCCGTGCATGATCAACATTATTTTGTGTGCATGAACTTGTATGTTTGTACTGGTCTGCTTCTATGTATAATATATATGTATTTACAAAAAAATAAATAAGTACCGACGGCTTAACGTGCCCCATTGCAGCACGGAATTATGCTGGTTTTCGGACTAGAGGTATTTTAGCCTTTAATGTCCAGGCAAATTGAAAAATAAATGCATAAAGACTGACTGAAAGGTCTCCCGGCGGGATTCAAACGCACGTTCCCGCGATCATGCAGCGACCAAAACTCACAAGGCAGTCTCACTTCAACCTCGCGCAGTTCACTGCTGGACATAGGTCTTCCCTATTATGTGCCAGATATCCAGTCCTCCGCTTTTCTCATCTAGCCTCCATCAGCGACCTTCCGCAAATTGTCGGTCCATTGGTCCGGAGGGCGTCCTACGCTACGCTTGCCAACAAGCAGGCAGTGATTGATTTAAATATATACAAAACTATGTGAACCTCTAATGACTTGCACATAAACTAGCGTGGTATAAATCGTAGTATACCTCAATCGGCGTAGTACCGCTGGTTCCGCTGTGCGTTATGCCAGTCATGCGCGTGCGCAGCGTCCCTGGGCGCGGGCTTCTGGCACAAGCCTACTGGGATTATAGGTAGAGTGACCATAAATTATATTTTCACAGGACATTCAATCATATTATTTATTAATATATTTAGTTAGATCGGCCACTGCTTTACGAAGGCTTCCTCTGATGATTTCCTCGCGGAGTAATCCCTAGCAGCCTTGACATAAAATATGTTTTATATATATATTTTTTACAGAAAAGTAATTAAAAGCTATGTACATATCAACAATATGAAAAAATATATTATATATGTAGGTACATTTTTAAACAATACCACTTGGGTCGTCGATTATATGTGTACTAATAAAATATTTTTTCTTTTATTATCTTCTCGATTGCTGCAAGCGTATAATGATTATTTTCAGGAAATAGATATATTCGCTTGCAGTAAGTATGCGCTGAAAGTTAAGGCATTTGAAATTTTAAATAACCTGGAGGAATAATAGAAATATTTTTAATCATTTAAATTTAAATGTAGGTATATTAAGTATGTGTGTAAGATTTTATATAAATTATGTATGTTTATATATTATATGCTAGGTATATAGTTTGAATATCTATTTATTTTTATTTATATATATTATATCGTATCCAAATTAAAAATAATAGTACAAATATCATAATGTATTGTTTTTAAGGTCAAGGGATATAAATTATTGTTTTGTGTCACGTCTTATGCAAATGGTAATTGTAAAGGGAAACCTTTTATTGGCTGTACTTGAAAATTAAATATTTTATAAGATATATTGTATATTGTGCTGTTGGTTTTCTTAATAATAATAAAATAAAAATAAAATAGTTTCATCATTTAATTAATCGGAAAAACGTACTCTTAATGTATGTTAGTTTGTTGTTGTTTTTAATTATCCAAAGTAAAAACAGGCTACTTGTTTAAATTGGTGCTATACGGAGTTGCACAACTTTTTTCTAAAGTACCTTTTGATCTAACATGCGTAGATAATATTGCTCCAAGAAAAACGGTACAAAAATATATAAAAATTCTACCTAATAATAGCTTAGGATATTTAGAAGCTATTAAAAGGTACAAATAACGTTCACAATAATATCTAGAAATATTTAGAAGCCTATTTTATAATATTTTTTAAAAAGGATTGATAGTATTTGAAATATTAGGTTATCCTTCATGTTATACAACTGGTGGCTATCCTATTGAATAGATAGATGCGTTTAAGGATTTCTTAGGTACGTATTGTAAAGGCAACGGGACCGGCCTGCTTTCGTTCAGTCTATCAGTATAGCATATTAATTTTGCCTTCTATTTACACCGCAGAAGTTTGGACGTAAACTGTATATTCTTTGAAGAGTTGCCCATTATCAGCCCACTAAACGACTCCACCGAGAGGCACGAGCCTACCCGTAAAGGGTTGTATATGCCTTGGTCGTCCACGCAGGCTCGGTGTAGATTGGTCGACTTCACGCACAACCTTTGAATCTCTTCGCAGGCGTGCGCAGATTTCCTCACGATGTTTCCTTTCACCGTAAGAGAGACGGATAACGTAGAATTAATGGGTGGGATTTGAACTGCGCCCTTCAGATCGGAAAGCATCAATCCATACCATTGAGAGTTGAGAGATTGGAAAATAAAGATTTCGTTTCAACTTGTATTTCAATAACTCAATGATTTCAATTATCAAACATTATTAATATATTAAGCCTATACTCCAAACTACACATGCATGCCGCAGCAGTGCAAAAGGGCAATAACTCAGTGTAACGTACACTCAAAGGGTGAAGCACTGATTTTCAGCCATTTTGTCGAAGGTACCTAGACGAGTCAGTATCGAGCTACCACCTAGTAAATACTACAGATCTCGCCAAACTTTAGCCGCTCTGAATATAGGCGCAAGTGCTTACTGCGCAGGTATATTCCAGTAGAATGTATGAATTATCGCATCGTCTTGTGCGATGTTCGGAGCCGCCAAAAAGTTTTGCGAGACCTATGGTTGAAAGAAAGAAAGAAATATTTTTATTGGCCATAACATACAAAAATAAATAAAATAAAGTGCTAGTTACCATAAATCAAATGTAAATAAAACATAAATAAATCTATTTATTGCACAGACATCCGAATATACAATTAGACTGGACAAGCCGCCAAGTTTATAGGCAGTCCCAGTGTCGCAATTTCTTTTCGGTTCATACCTGTGAAAAGTTATTATATTTCTTGGCAAATTTACTGATTCATTGCGGTGATGGCATGTTACAATTGCACAGGATGGCATTTTGGGAAAAAACGGAATTTTCTTCTAATATTCGTGCGTCTTGACTCGTCTCATAGAGCGTAAACTGGCAGCCAGTGTATGCTCGTTGAGCTTACATTTGTCACACTTAAAAACGCGGCTTGCCCCATCTCCTGTATTGGGAAATCTGTGATTTATTGCTTATGCTATTACACAAACACCAAAATAGTTACACTTAACATTGACTATTTGTCAAAGACTGGACAGGACAAACATTTATTCTTCCTTACTTCCTTTTCAAATTCACCCTCGTCATTATTATTAGAAAATAAACCTAATGGCCAATCAGGTACAACTTCAGCATAAACTGCGGTAGTAAGGGAACTACTACTATAGACTTTACAATATATTATAATACTATTTGGTATAGACTACTAAATAGTAGTGTTGTTCCAGTGAAGATGCGTGCACACCGGCGCTGGCGGGGGGGCGAGCGCGCGTGCGCGTGTGCTGGCTGGCCGCGCCGCCCCGCGCCACACGAGATACTGCGCCCCAAGCCTAGGAGGTAAACACCTTTCCTAACTGACTACTGCTGTTAGCCGCCGATGGCCTTTACAGTTTTACCGGGCAATTTGCGAGCGCAGATGAACTCTCAGCCTAGAACATTTACACAACGAGCCTAAGAGTGTCCCAGGCAAATAGCACTATAATATATTGGTCCCAGGACTCGGAGTGTCGGTGGCTCAATAGTGTAGACTATCGCTCTCCTAACAGGAGGGCTGAGGTTCAAGTCCCGCCACTTACCAAAGTTTTTTCGAATTTTCGAAAAATATATGTATGTCATCCGACGCCCTTACGGTGAAGGAAAACATCGTGAGAAAACCTGCTCACGCGAAGAGATTCAAAGGTTGTGCGTGAACTCGTCTAACCCACACTGGGCCTGCGTGGACGACTAAGGCCTAATCACCCTATACAGGTAGGCTCGTGCCCCTCGGTGGGGATGTTAAATGAACTGATGATGATGGCTGCTGTTTGATTTTTTAGCAACACAAGTGTTATGGTCGACACATCGGGTATTACACCAAGGGTACCAGGTTCAATCCCCGGTCAGTACAAACATTTGTGTGCATTAACATGTCTGTAATGGTCTGGGTGTTTCTATGTATAATAAGTATGTATTTACCAAAAATGCAAATAAGTATGTTTATCATTTCTTTAGTACCGTAACTGTGTGCCTTAACTAAACACAGAGATATCAGAATCAGCGGAATCTCTATTAAAGTGGCACAATATAATATTGTATGGGCCGAGGATGCGTCGGGTCACGCATGCAACTGCAATAACTCATGCTGCCGTTACTTACAGCATCAACGGGTCATGCGGCTTACGACAGTAAATATCAACCTTCTAGATTTTATTTTTCTCCAGACATTACACGTCATCCTTAAAACTGGCAAAAATAACAAATAAATCTAGTTAGCTGTTGGATGGCCTTTGGAACAGACGAGTTCTGGAGTGGAGACCGCGTCTAGGCAAGCGTAGCGTAGGACGACCGACGACTTGCAAAAGGTCGATAGTGTGCGCTGGATGAGGAAAGCGGAGGATCAGGATATCTGGCGTAAATGCAGGAGTCCTATGTCCAGAAATGGACAGCAACAGGTTGAAGAGAAGCGATATCTAGATATCACCTCGTCCGTTGAAGCATCTACATTATCACTTACTATCAGGAAAGAAAGTAGACAGATGCTTTCCTAATTTCTATAAAAACATGTTTCATCTATTAGCCTCCTACATCACTCGCGGGAAGAGGTAGGGTGGTAACAATTGTATTCCAATCTGTCATTACCAAAGCCTTGTATTTGGCACAAATGGGTAATATTAATGTCGAACAGTGAACAGAGAAAATATAATAATACATCCTTTTCTTTTGTATTATAAAATCAATAAAATATCCATCGACTTTCTGCAGCGCCATCTAGCTCCATTTTAAACAAGGAGTTTGAATTAACGGTACCTACTAAACAATGTCTCAAAACTTAAATAATTTTATTTTTGTAAATGCATACATAATAAATAACGAAACACCCAATATTATACTTCATCAATGTCGTTCTGCGTCCGTCACCCGAGACAACAGATGTAAGGTCTCTTACACCAGGTAATTTCACTAGCTACAGTGCCCTCATCCCGAAACACAAAAATCCATAACACTCCTGTCTTACGGGACGGTATCTGACACTGCGGTGGTACTTACCTAGACGACTCAGTATCGTGTCTACCACCTAGTACATTGTATTGCCTTAAGATAGAACCCGGAACGCTTGGTGTAATAGACTTCTCGACCATTACACGTCATGGGACGTCTAAAATACTCTTCCTTTTCCAGTATTATCTTCTGAAGATTCTGTACAGCGTGCAATTAGCACGCATTTGTCTCCCCGCAGCTGGGACGCGCCGGACCCGCGCGCGCCGGATTCCACGCGCATGATAAATCCAGCTTTAGGGTTGACACTTTTCTCTGGCAAAATAATATTGACGCAGTAGCGTGCACTCCATATTTTCAAATAAGCACACAGGCAAAACTTCAACATTTTAAATGTTTCCCAATGATATCCTGTATATATAAAGGTAGATACACGCCGTCCGTGCCTCAAAAACGAACCGCCAAAGAGAATACAGTTTGTAGGCTTTTGTTTAGGTAAATGTACGCTCATTCGAAATATGTGTATGTGTGCTGTCGCTGCATTCGGAACACTTTTTTCGATTGTTATGTGAGCATATCACGAATCTATACTTTTGAAATCATTGATGATTCCCACTTATTCGCCCATTTTCCTCTACAGATTTGAAACCTTTTGAAACCGTAGGCGATCTGCTGTCATCAACAGCACTCAATTTGACTTTTTTTTTGTAATTGGTGTCACATCTATATGCATACTCTTCTCATAATCTCTGTGCGTGCCTCTGCATTGACGTGCTTACTAGGAAAATAAAAAGTACTCTGCTTGTCGTGAATTGTATCAAATCGATACCAAAGTTAAAATAAAAAAAACACTTTAACAAGTTTTAGGTTTGTATAAATAAAACATTAAGAAATAAAATGATACAACCAAAAATATAATGAACGATCACCCTTTTGGTAAGGTTCCGATGATGCTGGTAGCGATACCTACTAGGTTGTTGACTCGATACTGAGCCATCTTAGTACCACCGTAGTGCCAGATATCGTCCTGTGAAACGTGATATTTCACTTTTGTATTTCAGGATGCGGGCACTGCAGCTATGAAATTACAGGGTATAAGAGACCTTTTCGAGTAACGGGCAGTGTGGTATTGATGGAGAATGATAACTGTCTATCAGTTGTTGGTCTCCTTCAATGCCGCTCTGTCATGTTTAGGCATATCGCTTCCTCCTCCTGTACACTCAAAATATAAAACCCCTTTGAACTCTAAGCAAATTCTAGATTTAAATTAAGACTACATTATGTAATGAATGTATTTTGATTATGATTTTTGACATGTTGCGTATACGTCGAAAAAAATACAGTAAAAGGGTTACTCAGCAAGTCGGGTCAACCCTACAACGCCGCGCGCGTTTTTCCCTTACGGCGGACGGTAGCCGAATTCCAATGGCAAATTACTATATAATGCGATTCGTCCGCGCCCAACCACTATGCCTGGGCTTTTTAGGGTTCCGTAGCCAAATGGCAAAAACGGAACCCTTATAGATTCGTCTTGTCTGTCTGTCTGTCCGTCCGTATGTCACACCCTTTTTTCTCCGAAACTATAAACAGTACACTATTCAAACTTTGTATTTATATGTATTCTGTGAACCGCTATTAGGTTTTGACAAGAAACTCGAAAAATAATTAATATATTTTGGGGTTCCCCATACATTGAACTGAAACTCAAAAATCAAAGTGTAGAGCTTGAAAAATGATAAAGAGGTTCCTTGTATATTTTTTTAATAAATTGCTTAGTTGAAAAAATTGTGTCCCCCCCCTCCAATTTCTAAACTATGGGGTTGATAAAAAAAAAAATATATATGACGTACATTACCATAAAATCTAACAACGAAATTTAGTTTGAACGATTTCTGGTGTGTAGTTTTTTTATGCGTCATAATAGGTGAACCACTATTTTTCATATTAAAGCTGTACTAGGTGCCTAAGTAATAAAAATTACTTTTTTGTTACTTGCTGCTGCGGAACCCTTCACGGGCGAATCCGACTCGCGCTTGGCCAATTTTTTATACCACTGTTGGTCAAAAACGCATGGGAAACTATGGGTTAGTTAAGTGAGGTCGTACGTACTTCATCATCATCAGCAGCTCATCAAAAGTACCCACCGAGGGGCACAAGCCTACCCGTATAGGGTCTTAGTCGTCCACGCGGGCTCAGTGCGGGTTGGATGACTTCACGCACAACCTTTGAATTTCTTCGCAGGCGTGCTAAGGTTTCCTCACGATGTTTTCCTTCACCGTAAGAGCGTCAGATAACGTTCTTATAATTTCTAAAATTCGAAAAGACATTGGTACGTGATGGAATTTGAACCTGCACCCTCCAGATCTGAAGGCAACAGCCCGCACAATTGATTCGATGCACAAGTCAATTTCGGTTTCAATGTCCTTCTGTTTTTCTGACCTTCTGCCTGATGATGACCATAGATGCAAAGAGGCAGACCAGATGATTTGTAGCAATAAATTGTGATCAATTATAGTCCCAGGTTTCACGACCTTTCTGACTTAAAAGACCGTTGGAATACAATATCCGGTATAATCAAGGCATTGTCTTATGGAAGCTCGTGTTTATTCAGAATTTAATTGCCTTGCAGTAATGAATAGATTGAAGTTTTTGCTGTTAACAGTGATCTTGCAAAGTACAGGTCAATGACTTTGAGTTTATTCGTTATTATGCACGATGTTATTGATTTGACGATAATTAACCTATTGAACGCCGAGAAATGAGACACAATATTCGTGATTTAATGGAGTGTAGTCGTATTCAAAGGGTTAAATTACAATAAAACTTTTATCTCGAGCTCAGCGATGTACCTACACAATTGATAATAATAATATAAACGTTTTGATAGCACAAATATTAGTTGGTACGTTCCGCGGTCTGCTGGACAAGGATCATCATCCCCATTTTGCGCCAGATATCCAGATCCTCCAGTTTTTTAATCCAGCCTCCACCAGCATGCCGCCTTGGGGGTGCACTACGTATGCTACCAAGACACGGTTCGCACTCCAGAACTCGTCTGCTTTCTCAGATATACGTGAGCCAATGCATATTCAACTTGCTGATTCGAAGACCTATGTCGGTTACTTTAGTTCTCGCATCAATAAAATCATTGCTGATCACCCTGAGAGACTACGAGCATAGCTCGCTCTATTGCCCGCTGAGTGAATTTAAACTTGTAAACAAAAGGAGTCCCCGGGGAGAGACAAAGGGAGCACCTAGAAAATGTTTTAGGACTTTGGAGAAGGGGACGGGAAATGGGGCTTTGCGCTTTTTATTTCAATTAACTGAAAACTAAATGTCATCTTTAAAACGTACGTTGCATTCTATCTACCAGCACAGATAGTGTAAAAATAATATATTCTATCTACCAGTAAGTCATACTTTTGTCACTTTTGTGAATTCTATCAAGTAATGATGATATGCAACTTAGCCACTCCTAAACCTTTAAAATATTCACGTGCAATTATAACACCATATTTTATCTAATACATAAACAATGTCAACTTTCTACAAATCCACCAACAATTAAAAAAACAAATACATCAATTCTAAAAGCTCACTGTACAATTAACCCTGTCGTTTTCATATTTCGCGTGGAAACGTTTAGAACAATGACTTTGGGGACTTTCTCCCTGGGATGGGAATCGGCCGTGACTACCCACGGGTGGGCAGAACAATACCGCGTTGGTGATCGTATTTTATGCAATGAAAGTAACTGTTACGGTGCCATTGTCGGCCGTGAGACATTAATATTGGCGAATTACGCCTGGTGATAATTGCTCATGATTTAACGAACTCTGGTGGGGTGCTTTAAACTCGCCCTGCATGGGATGCCTCATTTTTGGGGTTCCGTAGCCAAATGGCAGAAAATGAAAAAGTGTTTATTCAGTTCAGGTCCTTACAGAACACTTGTGAATGTCAAATGAAGCTACCACTGGTTCGGACGGTAGTTTTCCACAGAAAAGTGGAACCCTTATATATTCGTCATGTCTGTCTGTCCGTCCGTATGCCACACCAAGGATCCGGGTCCTAACTATCCCCAGAACACAAACATCTGATCAACAGGCCAAATCACTGAAGCGCTTTTTTTTTCAAAGCATCAAAACTCATATTTTTAGTTTAGTATTTTAATCGTTTTTTATTATATTTTTGTATATTTTTTGACGTTCATAAGTGCTTTTTGTAAGCCTAATTTGAAATAAATGTTTTTGACTTTGACTATATTATGTATGTATTCACAAAAAAGTATATAAGTATGTTTATCCATTGTTTAGTCCATATTTATTCATATCACAGGCTAATGCTTAGTTTGGGGCTAGATGGCGCTGTGTGAATGTCTGGATATAAGGTAATGTGTGGATATAGGGTCCATATTGATACAAATGTTTGTTATAATTATACCAACCTATAAACATATGGGAAAGCAATAAAGAATTGAATTGAAATGAAGCCATCGGTTGGTAATCGCATTTGAAAGTGCAAGTTCTTTCTAAAGTACTAATTAAAACTAAACACCTACTTAGTGTAGTTTGTTTAATTAATTACCTGGTGCCAAGCTTCTCATTATATATTATGTGAGACAATAGAGAAATGCCATCGATTGCATCCATTGATCATCATGAAAGTAAAGTTTTACCCACGTGGTACATTGGCGTCGCTTTTGAATGTGAGACAAGAAATCAAGCTTGTTAAGACAACATTATAAGTATTATGCTATGCTGTCTCCCCGTGAGATTCGAATCCACGACCAATTACATTCATCATCATCATCATCAGCTCATTAAACGTCCCCACCGAGGGGCACGAGCCTACCCGTATATTAGGCCTTAGTCGTCCACGCGGGCACAGTGCGGATTGTACGACTTCACACACAACCTTTGAATCTCTTCACAGGCGTGCATGAAGGTTTCCTCACGATGTTTTCCTTCACGTAAATCAGATAACGTACATATAATTTCGAAAATTCGAAAACACATTGATAGGTGGCGGGATTTGAACCTCAGCCCTCCCGGTAGGAAGGCGATAGTCCACACCATTGAGCCACCGACGCTCCATTTAAATTACATTTACAATATCTATGATAAGGTGAACCAAATATCCTTGAAGAAACAAAAGATCACCGCCTCATGGCTCGGCCATATGGTCAGATTGGGGGAGCATCGGGGAGTATTGAAAGCATATTTTGGACGACAGAGTGGACAGCGCCTAGTTGGTCGTCTCAGGTATCGCTGGAGGGACAGGGTGGAGACTGTCCTGCGTGAGCTCGTTGTCGAGATTGGTCAGGGATTGCGCAGGATAGAGACCGGTGATAGTCTCTCGTTTCAGAGTCCAATACCTGCTTGAGGTCACTGCGCTATAAAAGTTAGGTTTCTATGCTTACACTTTACACACTAGGTCGCTGCGCTATGAAAGTTAGGTTTCTATGCTTACACTTTACCTGAGCACTTTACACACTTTAGGTCGCTGCGATATAAAAGTTAGATTCCTAGCCTACACTTTACCTGAGCACTTTACACACTTTAGGTGGCTGCGCTATGAAAGTTAGGTTTCCATGCTTACACTTTACACACTTTAGGTGTCTGTGCTATAAAAGTTAGGTTTCTATGCTTACAATCATCTGTGACTTAGCCGTCTGGGTAAGTGCCACCGCAGTGCCAGATATAGTCCCGTGAAACAGAAGTGTTTTGCCCTTACGTGTTTCGGGATGAGGGCACTGTAGCTAGTGAAATTACCGGGTATAAGAGATCTAAAATCTGTTGTCTCGGATGACGGGCGCAGTGTGGCAATGGGGGAAAATAATAACTGTCTATCCGTTATTGGTCTTCATCAATTATGGTCAGGCATGTCGCTTACCATCAGGCGAGCGTCCTGACCGTCCTGTAATTTTTAACATAAAAAAGTTAGTTTTTCCTATGCGAAATTATATTTTATTATTATAATGTACAGTTCTATATTAATATTAGGTACATTTCTATGTTGGTATATATAATATTTATTAAGTCATTTAAAATGCACTCTATTAAGAACTTTGCAGATACTAGGCCAGTTTTCATTTTACGGGTACTAAACCTGTAATAGTATATAGCTTGACTACGATCTTTCACTAGCCATATCATTAAATTCAATATAACTGATAGCCAATGCGACATAAAATAGTTATTTCTTTCTAATACGAGTAGAGCATATTTCTTTGCAGAAGTCGACTCTGCGGTTTGACCCCGAGGTACATATTTTAAAACCATTCGAAATTATTAACTTTGCGTTCGCACAGTTGAATTAGTTGCATGAAATTTGTTTAGCAAAATTGCGTATGACACGAAACTATTTCAGTGCCATGTAATTATGCAAATATTGGAAAACTTTTACGCGTAGGTATCACTGTGTATAAAGTCTGTGTCGTGAAATTATTTTTGCTACTAATTCCATAATGAAAACTCGGCTTTGTTGCTATCAAGTTTTGATTAGGTTCATTGTTTGGGTATAGTATAAAACAAAATCATACTGTTAGTGAATGTACTGTAACATCAGTATGATTTATTTAAATTATATGTAAGATATTTCTCAGTAAAATAAATTATTCCCCGTACGTAATACTGGAGTGCTTATAAATACTGCAGATTCGAATATTGCATATCCAAATGCAGGGAAGCAATTTAATTCAATCCTCGGCAATGTATCATTATCTACCGTCGGCCGATTCAGTAATAACCCCCCGAGTGTGCTCTATATTTAGAGACAACTTATGGCTCCGTTCACCTCACTCTGAATGCAGATGAGGCTCGTATGCAGGAACGCATTAATGTTTTACGAGTAGGTGCAGGTACAGTTAGCCGTGATAATGTGCAGGCGCACTTGATCCGATTAATCGGGCGCATGGAATCGATCCAATCGAGATGATTGGGTTTCGGTTATGAACGGTATTGTTAATCCGCGAAGTGCGCACGCGGCGGTAGCGGGGCAACAATGGTGTTGCGAGCGGCGCGGGCGCAGGCGCAGTGCGGCGGGCACGTCCGCGCAGACATGCTGTGCCCGGCGCGTTGCTCATGCTTCCTCTGCCGCGAGCTACAGTCCTGCCGCGCCGCTGACGCCAGAAAGCCCCCCAACAAAATGAGCGACAACTTCATCCTCAAAAAGGCGGAGGCCTGGGAGCCTATGAAGTTCATTCGCGGTGCTGCCCGACTCTCAGTGCGACACTGGCAGAGCCGTGAACCCCTGAACACGTCCAAGACACGTATCACCACTCACAAGTCCACGAGCTGTGAGCAACTTTACCCACATCCATCGGAGGACGAGATTGGACCGTTCGGCATGCGTCGCGCGCCAAGCACGGACCGCGTAAAACCGCCCTCGGAACACAAACCGCTTTTCAAAATATTGGGCAATTCCAAGCAGAAGAAAATAAATAATAGTGATGCTTCCGAGTCTAAAATTAGACGAAGCGTTTTAAATTTCAGAAAAAGTGAAACTCCGAATTCCAAAAATGTTCATGAAAAGTACATCCCTTTGCCTCTCGCGACGTCCCCCATTGAACATATTTATAGTGAGCCAAGAGTTTGGACATCGAAAGGGGACGATTGCTGCAGACCTCCAGTTTACAAAAGTGTTGAGAAAAAAGAGGAAAACAGCAAAGGATCAGTGTCGGATAAAAAACTTTACAGCAATCGCCCTCCTTGTTACGAAGAACTAGCTCAACGACTGACGCAAGAAAATAATAAAAAGGCTAATTTCCCTCAAAGCGATGGAGCTTTGGCGAACAAAATTACACAAAACAACAATAAGGTCGTTATTTATTTTGGAGATTCCATAATCCGGAAACACAGTGAACAGAAAAAAGAAGCGAGGCAAAATGAGGTGGGACAAACGAAAGGCGAAGTAATTTACGCTAATCGACTGTTAGACGAGACTGGGAATTTGGGTCTAGGTCGCGAAGACGATAAAGGTGGAGGAGGAATGGTTTCCGAAGTACAAGTACCTGAAGCCATTTACGCTGAGGTTAAACCGGTTGAATGCAAAGAATCTTCTGACTTGGTGACAATCAACGACGCAACATATAAAAAGGATGTTTTTGAAGTGATGGGTTCAGATGGTTTCTTAATAGTTGAGTTTGAGGGGAACTATGAGCGTGCCCGTCAGCTCGTGGAATTAATTCACGGCGGTGGATCAGACCATCACGAAGCCAGAGTCCTGGATGAAGACGAACATTGTGACTGGAGCTTCATTCAAGATTGGAGGAAACGGTAAGTGATTGTTACTCGACTTGTAACTTGACAATTATGATCCAAAGAGCATACGTCCTCGATTCCACGAGCTTTGTTTTATAACCGGCGCGCATAACTGGGCGGTAACTGTGTGACCTAAGAATTAATATCTGATTGTGTTTTCGGGAAGCAGGGCACTTTGCCGCAATATAGCGGAACTTTGTTATGAAAAGCATTGTTTTTAGTGTGATTTTGGAAGCGTGCAGTTTACGGTTATATATTGTTAGTTTTCTCTAATTCGGTCATTTTAGACCAATTTCTGTAGTGAGTTTTGCCAAAGTTTACCACAAACACGTGTAATTTTAAAACTTACCATTTAATAAGGTGATTTCATGATTGATTTTTCTGAAATGTCTGCCCATAGAAGATGCATAGGTCGCCATGACCATGATCATTATGACCACTACTAAGCAAATACCTCCCTTAATGACTTTTTTGCAGACTGATCCTTGGCAGTTTTGACATTTACTCATCCACGGCCACCTTAACCAGGTCATCTGGTCTGGGGTTGGCCAATACATTTATTGTTTTCTTAATGTTATTATTGAATCTGATTTAATTGAATTAAATAAAAAAGCGAACACTAGTAGTAGTATGAATTTAAAAGATATATGAATTACACAATTTATGAATTCATGTTTTTACTACGTCAACGTTCTAATTTTCTTTATTTTGCATTTTTGATAATATGATTGCCTGTTTAATGTAACGTAAAATTTTATTATAAACACTCACGTAAATAACATATCTATTGCTTTGTGTCAATTATTATTATATTATTTGACGACCCACTTGTTGTTGCGGTTGAGCCTTCGACTGCAACGCCAAGGGTTACGGGTTCGATCCCCGGGCAGTACAAACATTTGTGTGCATGAACATGTCTGTCGGTAATGGTCTGGGTGTTTTCTATGTGTGTATTTACAAAAAAATGTATATAAGTATGTTTATCCGTTGTTAGTACTTAGGGCTAAGTAACTTAGGGCTAGATGGCGCTGTGTGAATGTCAGTGGATATTTATTAATGTTTTATTTTATTTATTTTTCATGCATTGTCCTTAACATATTATTATAATTCATAAACCCCAAACCCAAATTAGTATGTGCTCGTATATCATAGTATGCCTTAAGGAGTATCCTTATTTACTGGCCTTCTGAAAACCCCAATAACTTTTGTGAACACATGCACATTCTACATAACCATGCCAAAATACACATTTTCAAACACAATGGCGATCAGCTAATAAACTAGCTTGCATAATCGCTGCTTATAATTTTGATTCGTGGAATCCGTCGGAAGACATCCATTTAATTGCCAGGTTCCGCGGATAACAATCTACTGTTGTTGGTCGATGCACCCGTGCGAGCTTCTGCCCCAACTCGAGATTGCCATCTTCGACCACCACATCTAGCCAGAGAATTTCCGACCTTATGAACGTACGAAATTCCATCATTCAAAGCAAAAAGTTGTGCAACACTTTGTTCACCGTTATCTACATCGAATAGCACATTTGTTACATCTTTGTTCGCGGTGTCTCTGTTTTCTTGTTTATTGGGTTTCCCAAGTTTTTACTTTACTAGATCACTTCCTTGGGAATCATTGGTTATAAATGATAATGCAAGCGTTTTATTCTATTACCACATCAAAACTGCTTATTGTATTTGCTGGTACGGGACTATCAACTCTTTATTTTGGTATTATATTTGATGCTTGTTCGCTCCCACACATCACGCTCCACAATTGGACATACGAGTAGGATTTACCTATTTTCTTACTTCCCTGGATCGACATCATATATAAAAATAATACACGGGACACAAACGAGAGTGGTACGAGCAAAAAATTATTACAATAATTTATGATCACTTCGGTTTCGGTTCGAGTTTCTAAAAATTTTTTGATCCTAATTAATTTTAGCGTTCTTTTAAAGAGTACTTAATGTAAGGCAAAGTAGTCTCCAGACATCTCGTTAGTCCCCAAGTTTTATAAAACACATAATAAGATTTATTTATGCTCGGGAACGTAAGTTAATATTATTGAAGCCGTTGATCCTGGTTTCTATCTTAGGATGGTTATCTTTTTCAGTATAAAGAAATGATCGAAAATTAATTTAACATTGTTTGCATTTCGTAACATCTTATTCATCATCATCAGCTCATTAAACGTCCCCACCGAGGGGCACGAGCCTACCCGTATAGGGTGATTAGGCCTTAGTCATCCACGCGGGCCCAGTGCGGATTGGACGACTTCACACACAACCTTCGAATCTCTTCGCAGGCGTGCATGAAGGTTTCTCACGATGTTTTCCTTTACCGTAAGAGCGTCGGATAACGTACATATATTTTTCGAAAATTCGAAAATACATTGGTACTTGTCGGGATTTGAACCTCAGCCCTCCCGGTAGGAAGGCGACAGTCTACACCACTGAGCCACCGACGCTCTAACACCAACATACAATCTTATTATAACATTTTAAACCTATAAGGTACATTCTTATTCAACATGTAAAATTATTCTTGCCGTAATTATAAGGGCAAGCTAAATTAATGAATATTTTATGTAACCAGTAAGGTAGAGTCAGTTTACAATAAAACATGAATACCAAATTCAGTCTACACTTATACCAGTCTATTGTTGGTAGATCCCAAAGAAACGTTTAACTTAATCGATTTAAATCTTGTTTCATTGTAAGTAATTAAGTCCTATTTATTTAAAGCCTAAATAATGGAATTTCTCAACAAAAGTTCTCTATGTCCAAATAATTATACTAAATGTGATGAAAAAGTAAATATTATTCCAGCAATACCATAATTTATTTTGCAAATTTCGCACCATTCTTACTCACAGCATACACCATCAAAACAAACCATAACCCATGAAGGATTGTCAAGGACGTCGTCATAACTGACGGCTGAACAGCAGTTCATGTATATTGAGTTTAAGTACAACCGCATAAAGTAAAAAATCCTAAAACAGAGTCTAAATTAACGTATATTTCGGCACGTAACGGCGCATTGTGTTCATGCTTCGATGACAATTATTACACGGTGGGTGCGCGCGTCTCGTGTGAAGTAATATTGTTTACTTCGTAGCTGTTTGTTGCATGTCTCTAGTAACAATCTTAAAGTTGCAATATGATCATGATATTGATATTATTTACACCATTCATCAATTTTTCCCCAAAATGAGACTGTGGAAATTACTTTGTATTCGTCATTTATTGTAAAATATTTTGGCAGGGGGCCAAATTTAATGTCAACTAATAGTTAGACCGTATATGGTCTTCCTAGGAGGATATTTTGGCGTTCTTAACATAATTTATTAGTACCCAGTCATCTCAATTCAGAAATGAAATATTTATCTATTCCATTTCTCTGGATCATAATGTGATGTTGAAGATATTTACCTAATTGTCTTCGAAACAAACCGTATTTTTTACTATGCGTTTTTGTTAGTCTACATTTCTCATAATAAATGGTAGTTTTTCCAACATTATTTTCTACTTCAGTTAATCATGTATAAGTTAATGATTGTACGATAATGTCATCATCAGGGCGCACGCATCGGAAGTGCGCATTTTACGTAAACTAGTTACGTGCGCGCATTAAACGTTCCGCATGGAGCGCGTTTCCGAAAATATCAAGTTATACAGCTTTCGCTTTTATATGTGACTGGTGATTGCTTGGAATACCCTTTATGCCACAATTTAAAAAGTTATAAAGGAAAGTACTTTCCTTAAAATTTTAATTTTCGATATGTAGATATCGGAAATACGCGTGGTTACAAAAAATACTTAAGGGCTTATAAGAAAGCCGAGTAATAATGTATTAGGTATTTACCTTCCCTTAACATAGATACATAGTTCCGTGTGGGGTGGGGCAGAATAGATAGAATACATGTGTCCCCACCCCTACTCCTCCCGAGTGTATCGTAGGAGCCGACTAAGGGTTTTTATACCGGATGGTGGGCAGCAGCGCCATCCTGCGTACTGGTTTATACTGCGATCACCAACCCGCCTGCCCAGCGTGGTGACTACGGGCATTAACCCCTCATGAGCAGCGTCAACCAAAATCGGCCCCCAGTACCCGGCAGCCCCACTATTCCCGACCACGGCAGCGGTCGCGGTCACGGTGGGGCGGGGGGTGCGAAGAATCCCCGGGTTACAGTAGGCTGCCACAAAAAACTATATTTGGCTATGTACAATGGACGCACGATACGGCTGGACCATCACCTCTCCGAATTAGAAGAAGAGCTGAGTCATATTAACTGGAGCATACTGGGGTTATCTGAAGTCCGAAGAGAGGGGGAGGACACGATGACCCTGGACTCCGAAAACTTGCTCTACTTCCGAGAAGTTTTTTCCAACGAACTGTTCAATCTGATACCTGTTGCTGAATTTCATCATCGGACTACCCGCCACAAGATGAAATTCCATCCTCATCATCTTGATGGTTGGCGTTCGACTACAGTTCGATTCATGCGCAATTTTCTTCCACGTACTGTACTTATATGGAACGATCTTCCAGCAGCGGTTTTTCCTGACAAATATGACATGGCTAATTTTAAGAAAAGAGCATATTCCTATCTAAAAGGCAAGCAACGCACCGGTGGCACTTCTGGTGTCACCGTTGTCCCTGGGCGGAGATGAACACTTTCCATCAGGTGTCTCTCTTGCTCGTTTGCTCCCTATATCATAAAAAAAAAAAAAAAGAGAAGGTGATAGGGTTTCCCAGGGTGGTGTCGGTTTTCTGGTTCACAAGTCCCTTGTCAGCAACGTTGTGGAAATCAGTAGTGTGTCGAACCGGGTAGCGTACCTTGTACTTAAACTCACCGACAGGTACTCCCTGAAGGTGGTACAGGTATATGCGCCGACCTCGTCACACTCTGACGAAGAGGTTGAAGCCGTGTATGAGGATATCTCCAGAGCCATACATGGCACAAATTCGACCTTCTACAATGTTGTTATGGGGGACTTCAACGCTAAAGTGTGAGTACAAGAACGCGGCGAATCGAAAATCGGACTTCATGGATTGGGGCGCAGGAATCACAGGGGGGCAGATGCTGGTCAGCTTCCTCATTGCACATCATTTGAACAATATGATAGAATCCAATACCTTGACAAATAGTTTTTAAGTAAATATCGTCAATAATAGTATTGACATGTTACATTCATTCACAGACACATTTTAATTATCGGTCCAAAGATAAACGGCATAGTTTTTGACGTGTAATTATCAGTTCCCACACTTTCCGTGGCTCAACACTTCCTTAATCTTTAAAGCCGGCTCTCCAACTTTAACTTGTACTTAATTATGACGTTATACATACTGTTTTGCTTTGACAAGTGTGTATTGTTGGGTGTACGCTTTCACCTATTTAATCATTTAGTTTTTATTCTCTTATCTGTTGTTATATCATGTTTCGTTTCCTCTGAGGATGTGACTGTAGTTGTTATGTCAGATTTGTTTTGATAAATTTGTCACAGTCGTAAATATTGTAGGAAACAAGTACGGTAATCATTACTTATCGTTTCCGTTATTTAAATCAGTCGAGTCCAATTTTAAATATGTAAATTCTAGGAATATCCGAAAGTGTTGCGCACGTGCGTTTAAATTCACCTACAGCCAAAGAGCATTTGAGCTGTCTGATTGATGCCAAACTAACTGTTCCGGAGACTTGTAAACTTGAGGTCGGAAGGTTGCACTGACCCGTTTTTCAATATCTTTGGTAACAGTAAACGAATAAACTTTTATACACATTTGATGCTAATTAAGTTGATACTTATTAATGTTTGTCATGGAATAATCTTTGTGATCTCAGTTGTTCAACAAGTTGCATCTAGAGGTTCACATTAAAACATTAAAGTATCAAACCAATTTTTGACATAGTAGAATCGATAGATAACTGAGGGTCGAAGTGGATGTGGCGCCCAGAGAAATAGAAGTGTTTGAAATTAATTGATTTAGTTGCACTATGAAATCGCTAGAAGACTATCTCTTCTCTCTCTTAAATCTTTGTTCACTGCTGGACATAGATCACTCTCATTTTGCGCTTTTCTCGTCTAACCTCCACCAGCGACCTTTCGCAAGTCGTCGGTCCATCGGGCCGGAGGGCGAATACTATTGTGGAATCATTTAAAATCTATTGTTTATGCGACAGTTGTCTCCAGCGAGACAAACAACTTGTTAGTAAGAACACTGTTACTAGGTGGTAGACTCGGTACTAAGTCGTCTAGGTAGGTACCACCACAGTGCCAGATATGGTTCAGTAAAATAGAAGCGTTTCGCACTTGCAAAATAACTGTATTGTCTATCAGTTGTTGGTCTCCATCAAGTTGCTTTGTTATGGACATTGGTCAGGCGTATCACTTACCATCAGGTGAGCGTCCTGACCGTCCTGTACACTTGGTAAAATAAAAAAAACACTTGTAACGTAGTTCCGTGCACTGCATATACAGGGCTCACGTGAAAGA
>PQWD01001988.1:0-119935 GCA_019425675.1 Leucinodes orbonalis
TAAATACACTTATATACATATTTTTTTGTAAATACATAATATAGTAAACACCCAGACATGTACAGTACACAAATGTTTGTACTGCCCGGGGATCGGACCCGGAACCCTTGGTGTTGCAGTCGATTCTCACGCTGCACCAAATGGGTCGTTACTTTATTCATTATTATTTTTTTATGTTTGTTACTTCTACCACATGTAAAGCAATACTCACGTATTCGCATATAGAAATATATATATAATATATATATATAACATTTATTGACCCTTCTTAAAACAGATTTCACAATAACAAATCTTATAAGTAAAATAGTATTTAAAAAAAAGAAAAAGAAAAATTCACACAAAAATAACAAAAGGTCACAAGGCCCCCTCGGCATAGGTAATATTTCGAATTGAGCTCGATTCGAATAACCAATTCGTTCAGAATAAGGACGCAACTCTAGAAACATCTTATGTTTAAAAAAATTATATACAGTGTGTATTTTGAATTTTGGCATCCATTCGACCTTTGTACTCTTAAATTGTAATTCTTGTTTGGAATGTTTTAATGGTAATCTAATACCATATAGGTTAGGTACATAAATTTTACAATAAAATTATCGCATATCATTAAGCAAGTATAGCCTGTACTACTTAATTACCGCGCCACCAGATCAGAACTTTTTAGTATCTTATAAAACAAGCACCAGACATAAAGTTGAAATATAATATACTCTATTAATAAAGCTCTCAAAAATGAAAGTTCGTGGGTGAGGCTCATCTAGCAGTTTCATATGGCAAAACTATTTTTAGTCAAACAGTATTTCTTATTATTTTTTTAATGTTATAAGTGTATCAGGATGTCTGGACGCTCACCTGATGGTAAGTAATACGCTTAACCATGACAGAGCGGCTTTGAAGGAGACTAACAACTGTAACACAGTTATTATTCCTCCAATGCCGCACTGCGCCCGACGCCAGAGACTCAGATGTTAGGTTTCTTATAGTAGGTAATTCACTAGCTACAGTGCCCTCATCTCGAAACACAAAAGTGCATAACACTCCTGTTCACGGGCCGTATCTGGCACTGCGGTTACCTACCTAAACGACTCAGTATCGAGTCTAGCACCTAGTAAAATGAGAATCATAAGTTAGGAACTATTACAAAAGGATTGTTCCATCAGAATATTAATCATTTAAATATAACACTTGATTAACATTACTCATGCTAAGTTTACGTACACAACTATTTAATAAATTGCATACATGAACTAACTGACCTTTGTTTAATGTTTTAAATATTATAACACATTGTTTTTGCCTTTGTTAGCCTTCGAAATTGGGAATAATTATATAATCGTTGTTTAAGAAGCGCTATGCTAAATGCCACGACCTGAAATGTGCATAACTTCACTGTTAATAAAATAAACTTATATTTTATAGATAAGGCCGTATGGCTGAAGGAGGTGTAAAGATTACAGGTAAAGTGTAACCTTTCATTATAACAGTAAGTAAGTCGGGCGATAAAGCCTAAAACAATTTTCGATGTGTTCAGAATTATTTTGTCAAATGCAAGCATCTTCAACAGCAAACTACTTACATTCAAACTTTATACTTACATACTACAACACTTTATAAATTTCGTAAAATTGATCTTTTTCAATATACTTTTTTAGGTAGCCTATGAGTCATTCCACGCCAAGCGGACAGGCAAAAAAAGTCAATGTTTCCGATTTCGATATTTTTTTGTGAAATTATACCTATGTATGCCCTCGACCTAGATACTAAATATTTTTATTATATGAAGTATATTTAATGAGTTACGCCATTTTGAAGTTTCCACCTATGAGCGGTGTATGGTATCTGTGACGGCCATTATTCAGTATAAAGAAAAAATAATGACACAATATTAGTATTGAGGTGTATAGAGCTTTAGACAAGCCTCTTTATACTGAATAATGGCCGTCACAGATACCATACACCGCTCATAGGTGGAAAGTTCAAAATGGCGTAACTCATTAAATATACTTCATATAATAAAAATATTTAGTATATAGGTCGAGGGCATACATAGGTATAATTTCACCAAAAATTATCGAAATCGGAAACATTGACTTTTTTTGCCTGTCCGCTTGGCGTGGAATGACCCCTATGAATCTTTCATTCAGCCTTTGCCAGTCCACTGACAACTGACTATCGCTGACTAGATAGATCACCCTCATTTTGCGCCAGATATTCTGGTCCTCTGCTTTCCTCATCCAACCGCCACCAGCAAGGAAGTCTGAAGATCTGCATTTGAAAAATTGTTTTGGTTTTGTTAGTGTCCGACATAGCATATAGTCATGATCAATGCTAATTATATTAGCAGGAGGCAGAACATAGAGTGTGAGAATCAGCGAAAGAAGATGGGGCGAAATGGTTTTCGAGCATCCACGAAAGGGTCGTTACTACCAAATTGTAAGGCGACCTTATTTTAGTCTATAATTTGGTAACACGTTATTTGGGATTGGGAGTGCTTGTAGTAATTTTAATAGAATAACCTTCACATTTGTTTTTAGATATTTTGCAATATTAAACACAGAGCGTATTGAAAACCGGATGTTTTAACACTTTGTTTAATATTACGATCGAGTGTAAACTATGTAAACAGACATATATTCAAGTGCATGTACCTACATGCACTTGAATATACATATAGTTACATTTTTATTTTGCATAGGTATAAACCATAGTCGTCCTAGCGGGCTAAGGCCTATACACATTACACCCTGTACGGGTAGGCTCGTGCCCCTTGGTGGGGACGTTTAATAACATAATGAAGACATACCATAGGATGGGTGACCAAAAAAATATTATCTTATCTGCATTGTCAAACCGTATGCGATAGTCAAGTTGGTCTAGTCCTTAAGAAGGCTAGGGTCCCAAGCAAGATTATAAAAGAAGAAAATAAAGAAAGTATGAAAAGATTGATGAATCGGAATGAAGCTAGGAAAGTTTGTCAGGAGTCAAAGTGGCGTTCCATCATATCTGCCTATTTCTCTGGGAACAAGGCGTGAGCTTTATTTATATTATTTTATGCGATAGTGTATGCCCTGAATTAGTATTAAATTATCATTTATCGACATTATAGTATCCAAGCGCAAGCCAAAAAAGCTGAAAGTAATCTAGAAGTCACAGCAACACTTGTAAAGGGCGCCGATTTGAACATGACGTCAATTGGCAACGGGTGCTGCACGAACGCACAACAACTATGACTAAAAAGGATTTACTACTACAAATATAGTTCTACTATTTCTATTCGGAGTTTGAGTAAATCCTATTATTTTATTGAGTGTAGCAATGTCCTCTTTCTATAGTGCCGATTTATATATCGGCAAAATTATCGGTACTTGCGAAAACATATATTTACTCCATACTAAGTACTAATGAAATGAATATATTGCCTTTAATAATTTTCGCCTCATTATCATGTGCATTGTGCATAGGATAAAATTAAGTGCAAAACAAGTATTTATTGGAACAATATAGTAAGAACCTACTTGCTTGCATCGATCCATACCTATAGATACTACCAGGTATTGCGTATTTTGTGAGAGTATCAAGTATTTATCGGTTTAAAGTTTGCATTAAGATATTAAAAATCACGCGTACAATCACTGCATTAAAAAAATTAAAAAACTAAATTTTGAGTTAGTACCTTCTTCAAAAAATACATAAATATTTATTCAGCGACTATTATACTATGTAGTGATGATGATGATGATTAGCATTAGTGACTTTATCCACAGCAGACGGATTAAATATGCACTGTTGGTACCTAAAGTCAACCACATAAGAAAGGCCAAGATTGGAGTTGCTAAAACAATGTTTTTAAACCCTTTATTTAATATTGAGTCTCCTTAAATTTCTTTCTTCGAGATTATTATGTAATTAATGTGTTTATCCCAAAAATACTGAGGCGGCTTAAAAAGTTATTATCCCAAGTTGACCCGTGTGGGAATCGTGCCAGGAACATCAGACTACGTGCAGATTACTCAGTGTATTCGGTTTATTGTTTGCACTTTTTTAAAACTAAATTAAACTTTAAACTGAATTCGATAAAGATCATATTTCAGAATTTATAAAAAAATGCACTTTGTGTCAGTATGTTATTTTTAAAACAGACAATGTATATCCTGAAATAGGAGCATGATGATAGTTAAAGACGATTGATAGGACGTGTTTGATGTGTTTATTTATGGATATTTTTTGTAAGTTTAGAAGAATTTAATTTTTTTTTCTATTTGTTCTAAATGTGTTCCAGACTCTGGTTTACTCTACAACATCTTTTACGACGAGCATTTAAGCCAATATGGAAGAATTTAAGGTCCAATTTGAAAACATCGCTGGTCTAACGAACTCTTAAAGCTTAGATTGGTTCCTTTTGCTTTTTAAGCTCATTATGATTATGATTTAGATAGAAAGATTAACTTTAATAGCAAAAACCTTTTATTATTTATTTTCAAAATAAAACAAATAAAGCGTTCAATCCAAAACCTTGAAATGTTACATTATTAAAGTCCACATTATGTAATTTAATAAAAAACTGATGCATTTAAGACTAGTTCCATGAATAAAAATAAGGGGCCGAATTGCTAACTTAATACAAATACAAATGTTTTGTAATCCTAAGGTCATCAAGATTTACAATCGTATAAAACAATGGCGTCATTACACCACAAGTCCAATATCGATTGAAACACGCGCTCTTGACATTTAAATCGGTGCTATTACGATAACAGAATAATCGCCGGCACAATACACTAGAAACAAACTCAAACAAGCACTTAAAACTTCCTTCTAAACAAATTTTAATATATAAGGAAAAGAAACGAAGTTCTGTTTCGCAGAATTTATGGTACCATCATGGTACTCGTAAAACTGACGCAAATTAGCGTTGCTATGTTTTGTCATTTATTTATTGCATTCCACATGACATGACAGCAACATAAATAAACATAAATATCTAAACATCACATGAACCTTTATAGGCACAGCAACATGGAAGTGAGAGGGGCAGATAGATTTTAATTTAATAGAAAGAAAGAAGAAAGAAGAAAACTATTTATTGACCTTTACAATAAAAAATTCACATTTAAATTTTTTTTTTCTTCAAAGTTTAAGACTAACTAGGCCAGGAATAGAAGTCTTACGTAACTTAAGTATCCCTGACGTTAAAAATTAACATTACAGGAGCGTTTCAACATACCAAAGTATCTGCTGATTCTCAAGATCTGTCAATCAGTCAATTGCCCAAATTAAACGAGAAAAAAAAGCAAAAAAAAAGCTTAAGACATTTGTCTCAAGTTTTTTGTGCCAATTTACTTTTGTCAGTTAGTAAAAAAACTATATCTTTTTTTTAGACCACCAGTCCATACCTCGTTAGTGAAATGGTAGGTTAGTCATTTTATGAGTTCACTTTATAAAAAATAAATACATGTAATGAAACACCACAACAATGCTGGAAAGGAGAATCACGTCACGGGAGAGGGCAAGATAAACTTAATACGATTGTTGTCACCTGTTAAAATGTTAATATTTAATCAATACTGAAAACTTCTGTAGGTAACACTGATCTAATTTATACCGTGATACTTACTATATATCAACATGCCTTATGTGTTAAGGAAACCGCTTATATAACTTGCTGAACTGTGTACAACAAGTACAGTGTTCTCGACTCTCAACCTTGCTTGATATAAACCACCTGCATGTCTTACTATGAGTGCAGAATGTAAATGAACCTCGATCGGTTGTCCCTGATTGAATTCAGCTTGATTCATTCAATACTTGTTATTGTGTATTGATAGAAAGATTCAAAATAAGTCAATTAGAAAATGACTTTATCATATAAAAGGACCGTCTAAATTTCACTATTACCGACTAACTAAACTAAAAAGGTAAGTAAGAAACCATAAAACGCTGTTCCTTAAGAAATTTCTTTCCTTGAAAATTAATAGTTAGGGCCAAAAATTATTCGATATCCGCCTCGGCGCACTTGAGAAGGAAGGATGCTCTAAAATTCCAAAGATAACATAATTTACAGGCTATGTTCATAGTTGACTGCACTTTTAAGCAGAAATAAAAGCCTTGCTTATAAGGTTATGGAGTTAAACACCTAGTAAATTAATTATGAGTTTGTACATAAGTTACATAACATACTTAATTGATTTGGTTCGTGACGTTTCATCCGTTAAATTTAATATTATTTAACTAAAGACAATACTAAACATTGATTTATAAGAGAAGACAGCAAGCGCTAAATTGATCAAATAATTGCAATAATGTACGAATAGTAGTGACTCAATAAAAAATATGTTTATTATGTAATCCATCGACAAAGTAACTAATTTTAGACGGCCTTCATAAGCAGTTAAATTAATCATGAAATCTACGAAAAATCCATGCCAATCTACTGCTATTTTTGTATTCTTTGTTAACGGCAAAATAATAACAAACCATGATCATGGCACGTGGCATTGGAATATACCAGACCTTGAACTTTAGAATGATATAAAATATAATTGCTAGGTTGCATTAATCTATGATAACTAGTATAGTTGTTCAATGCTACTCAATTATAGGCCCATATCAATAACAAGCATGAATAATGATCATATAATGTTCAATTATAAAAAGCAATGCAATGTAAGAAAGAAAGAAAAATATTTATTTGGCGCAATAAAATTGTAACATGTTATTCTATGTAATTCTTATGTTGTCGTCTTCTACTCAAGAACTTAAGTTTGCTGGAGCCAAAGCCTCCCCAATTATAAGGGGAGGCCTTGAGCTTCCATAATTAAAAAATTCGAGCCGTTTACAGTCGCACTGATTCAATGGATTTTGCCTAATGTCAGAAATTCGCTCGCTATTGGCGAGATTTACCAAGAGAAGGTACCATTATTTATAGACTAAGATCTTAAAAAAGGCCTCCTCTAGTTATATGGGGAGGCCTTAAGCTTCCATCATTGAAAGGGTTCGGGCCATAAACAGTCACGGTGATTCAATGGACTTTGCCTTATGTCAGAGATTCGTTCGCTATTGGCAAGATATAATACGAGAAGGTACCATTATTTGTAGACTTAGACCTCTTCTATAATATTGGGTTGTAATGCAGTTTCAGCAACTTATCTATAGTTAAAGTCTGTAGTTGAGAACTCTTCCCGGTGGTGCTGGAAGAGGTGGCTTAGGAAGAAGACATTCAACACAGATGGTGCCTCGTTCCTAACGCGCACCACAAAGGAATGGAACTCATTGCCTCCTTGTGTGTTCACCGATCGTTACAACCTGACCGTCGTCAAGGCAAGAGTGAATAGGCTGTTTCTAGGCAGGCATGATCCATCCTAGGCCGCATCATCACTTACCATCGGGTAAGATGGCGGTCAAATGTCCGTCTATAGAAGATAAAAAAAAACATCGTGTAGCAGCGTCTTTAGGAACACCTTTCGCAGATACTGCTTATTATATTGGAGATTATAACAAACGCTTCATTATTGTGGACTCGACTTTAAGTACTTCAGTGCTCTGTCTATTGGCTCTTTAAAGTAGGTAAAGAAATACGTTGTTGTGGCACAGCATTCTTTTTTGTTCTACTAACACCGACTCAGAACAGTGTAATAAAATGGGCGTTAATTTCCAATGAATATTCGTTAATTCAAACTTTAATATGTAAAACTAATAAGGCAAAATGAGAGAGTACGTCTATCGCTTTAATGATTCGGTCAACGTCCCCATTCACGAATGCTCATTTATTTTGGTGGCGTAGTTAAAAAATCGCAAATTGCTAACTAAACTTCAATTTATATAACCCCGCCCCTGACAATCTGGTTTGTAATGCAGGGTTGGCACTTGAACTATTATTGAAAGCTATTGTCTGATAAAATATGATTTATGAGATAGAATTACAATAGTAGATTGTAAAGAAAGCGGTCAAGTGCGCGTTGGACTCACCCATGAAGGGTTCCTTAGCAGTTCTTTGCCGTCCGACTACGGAGACCCAAAAACGGTACGTTTATTCAGAAAATATTACTTTTATGAGTTACAAACAGGGCTTTTATAGAAGTCGAACACGTTTCAAAGTCATTCAGGTCTACAATCACTATGTACGACCGTTTATAAGATCTATTAAATTCGCTGACCTACATTAATCTTATAGTTCGGCGTTTTCCAAATAAATAATTTATTATTGTGCTCAACACAACCGACTGATACCACCAATAACCTCCTTTAAATAATTTCAAGGTCACTGGATTCATCAAAGTTTAAAAAATGCAATTCAATGATCTGTATGTACACATCCCTAACATCCGAGCTTTCTGACATTGAAAGACTCATGAACTTTAGGCAAAAAAATGGCGTCCACACGACTTGTGCTCACGAGCACATTAAACAGCCAGAACTGTAATCGATACGCGTTTATAATCGAATGCATCTAATCGAATAGTAAAATAAATTGCACCTCGTTTATTCTTGAAGCGTACTTAAATGTCAAGGTGAGGGCAATTTTTACATACGCTATTTGCTAGGTAAGTCGTTTTATTTTCATTATTTTACTAAGTGAGCACTTGGCTGTGATTCTACTTTATTTTATCATCATGTATAAATATATGTTTCAGTTCTGTAAACATAGCTAAAACATAAATATAGGTAAGTGTATCTGTCATACCTTTTTGCTATGCTTACCTATATATATTGATCATATTCCTTTCGTTAGGACAGTTTTAAATCTATTCCAATTTTTTTTTTTGGAAAAATCTAATACTCAAGCACAATAACGCGATAATAATGTGTTGTTTATGAAATAGAGATAAACACACAACCATATTACTGGCATTAATTCCATAACTTTTAACACAATAACTTACCTGAATAGATTTTGTATAGCGAGTCGAGTAATCCTTGCATCATCTTGCTGGAGCTTAGTTGCATTTAGGCACACTAAATTAACCACTCAATAGAACATTGTGTTAACTATTCAACTTGAACAATAGCTACATTATCAACATAATAATCAGATATGTTCGTGTTGATATTGAAGAAGGTATTATTTCTTGACGACTCCATTTGGTTAACTGTTTCGTTGTCTTGTCTTGAGGAATAATTTAGGTTCTATTGATCACATTAGCTATATTGACTTAAAAAAGACAAGAATATATGATGTTTGATCATTAACGCAAACGAAATGCCAAATGTATAACAAAATGTGTGATCTCATGAAATGATCATTGGATATTCAGACATTTAACCACAAATCATAAAACTGCACTTAACATATGAAAATTAGAATGAATTCCAAAGAAATTACCGACTATAGAGGTCAAGATACTCGTATATAAAGAATAGAAAACAAAGAAGCCGTTCTCCATATTTAGAACAAACGACTACATATTCTAATTTACTATACTTAACTCAATGGTGATAATAAATATAATTGCATGCAATCTCATCACTGGACAAGGTACAAAACAACAAGAGCACGCAACGCCCGCATACCTTCCAGTGATTACTTCACAAACTCTAACGCAACAAACCTATTGACCGATGCAACGGGCGAACAGCCACGGAGATAACGATTGAACACCAAATGAAGATACAAACGAGAAATGACTGTAAGTATCGGAGGTGAACGACCCCGATGATGGACAGTACGGTGGCCAAATTGAAGTAACGGGAACTACCGTCGGATCGTTATCATCAATCAGATTTGCGTAACTATCTGTTAGCAATTACCTCTTACACGAGTAGGTCGGATCACTGCGCACGCGGAATGTAGTGCAGCAGTGTACAGTTACACACAATAAGGACAAATGATAGAACGATCATATTAAATGTACGAGCACTGATTGAGACTACTATCCTTGTGACAATCAATGGTGATGTGTATAAAATGCCCTATTGACAGATATCACAAGTACAGGAAATAATAATACAAATGTCAATTGAATCACGATTAACAGAGATAAAAGCGATCAGAATGTCGTTCATCAAAATCCATCAAATATAAACAAAGTAGACATAAAAGGCATAACAAATAAACAAACAAAGGCTAGATGTGTAATATCATAAAAATCTTGAACAGACTATAAACAATGTAATAGCCAAGGTCAGTAACGTAAATACGAGCGAACGCCCACGCTTAGGCGAATTTGACCAGGGTCCACGAAGCTGCTATGGTGTAGCTTGGACAATGTCGAAATGCAGTGTAGGCGAGGGCAACATATAATAAATCACGTATAAGTTTAATTCATAGCATGTAGGCCTTACATGTACGATTATAACGATTTAAAAATAGTTTGAATATCTTTTCGAATGTTGAGGTGTACATGTCAGTCAGTCATGTCATTCATATTTTTTAAGCAAACTTATTCAATGACCACTGAATTTAATACCGTAATTATTTAGAAGACAACCGTAAGAGTATCACATGGTACAACTCATTATATGAAAAGTAAAATAGATAAACAAAATAGCAAAACCTTAAGAGTGTGAAAAACTAGTACGTCTGTCGCACATTATGATTCTAATGAAATATAAATGAAGATTTACACACCTTTGATATAATTTGTTGGTAACATTTATCAGTGTGCCCATGACGCACCGAAAATAGCACACGTGTGTAAACATCCAGACTAAGAGGATTTTGTGAAAAAAGGGATGAAGTATTGTAGATAAATATAATATTATTAATCTTCTTGGCACCAATACCTGAATATGTCAAAAAATTAAAAAGACACTTCCAACAGTCATTTATCATAAATAAGCCAAATAATTGTCTAATGATTCTGAATAGAATCCCGAGGTTTCTGCAATATTTCATAACGCTATATACTCAAGCCCATTGTTTGTTTAGTTTACAGAAAAAATTAAACATTTGTTAAACAAAAAAATCTTATTTTTTAATGACGAATGACAGACAGTTGAAATATGTGATTTATCTGGTTAAGAATAAAATCTGATGAGCATTCGATTTCCTAGTTACCACACAACATACTTTAATGTTATACAAAGCATAATATTCTACAACCTTGTCTTTAAAAGTTAAGTTCAACATAAAACCAAGATTTATGAACAAGGACACGAAACGAGAAAAACTGAGTACATATGTATATAAAACACAACAGAATAATAAGTTCGTATTCAAACTATACAGAAGTAAACCGTAGCCATAAAATACATTCAAAAGGTATACAAATTCTAAAACAAGCCCGCAAAACATTTATTAGAAAACAAAAAGTCGTAATTACAACGAACAAAAGCGATCTCGGAATGAGACGACTTCTCACAAATAACAAAACTGCTGCGTCGAAATGTCTATATTTTAAAAATAGACACGTCAATAACAATGGATAAGTAAATGGAGACACTAATGAGACGGGGCATGAATGCGCGCAGAATTAGCCACACACGAGAAGTTGCGAAATGTTCGGGAAGTACGGCACCTAACAGTTAAGCGTGCCATTGAATATTCCAAGTTACTTCATTGCAATTCTTACGTTCAACCTTCCCAATGTCAGCATGCATTTATTTTCACCTGACCTCTGACTGAAATGAACTTTGAGCGAATTTCTTCAAATCAAAAAAGTTACGGGCATTCGACTACCCGTTTTTCTTATCAATCCAATTCAAGCACTCTATTACAAGAGATACGGTTCCCAGACTGCATTATCGACATACTTTGTCGTCTAGGCGTATTTGTGGACTAAGAATCAGTCGTTTTGTTGAGGAACTAAAGTAAGACGTATATAGACCACAACTTTTTCGTCCACTGTAATTCATCAAAGTGGTGCATTCGAAGGACTAAAGTGTCCTTGGTAAGATAATAGAGAATTCGTGTTGTAATTCACATGATCATCACGTTTAACAATTTATTATAATTGTAAATTGCATCTGACATGTCTGGTCTTAATCTGGCGCCGGTGGGATTTTCGACGAGCGAAATAATAATCCAAATACCGCTACAAAATATAGGTGGTTTTAAAATTCACATAGGCACTGCACTAGGGTAAACATGTCACTGGCATTTTCTATTTCACTTGCGTTCTCGTTAAGTGTACCGCTAGTTGCGCGTGTTGACGGATCGCGCGCCCGCGCCGTCCGCGGTGGCTGGCACCGCCGACGCCACTGGCCACCGGGATTATTTATAAATCCACGCAGACAGGGGGTCGTAGAATTTTGCACGACTTCGTGGTATGTCAGCTAATGACTGCACCAGGTCGCGCCGGAAACCGAGTTCGTGGTCGAATCGCCGCTATCGTTTTTTAAATCGTATCCTGTATATAACGCATGGGGATCCGAAAGTCGACGAGTGTTACTCGACGACGAGTTTTAATTGGATTACATTCTACTCTAAAGTAATTCAATTGTTTTGATATAAGTTCAGTAACCACTTTTTTTGTGGACACTTTTTGATTAAGCACAAGTCAAGCAACTATCACAAATGGCAATGGTTGGATGGGTGACCGATATGTCCGAGCATTCAAATATGAGCTACAGCTGATAGGAACATTCCAGTCTACTAATAACCATTCACCTAGAAACCACGTAATGTCATATTGAATTACGTCTTGCGCAATACATCGGCAGCGGTTTTCCCGTGACCGTGACGTTTTCGCCCACCTGAACAGGTGTACCACGATCGCAAAAGTCGAAATGTTCAAAACATACGTGGGTGAGGTATAAATAGCTAGGCGCACGCTAATTGATGACCGGCGTTTGATTAACTAACCACTGATGTATCACTCGATGAAGCAGCCTCTGGGACCTTCTTGATAATTAGACTTCATCATCATCAGCTCATTAGACGTCCCCACCGAGGGGCACGAGCCTACCCGTATAGGGTGATTAGGCCTTAGTCGTCCACGCGGGCCCAGTGCGTGTTGGACGACTTCACACACGACCTTCGAATCTCTTCGCAGGCGTGCATGAAGGTTTCCTCACGATGTTTTCCTTCACCGTAAGAGCGTCGGATAACGTACATATATTTTCGAAAATTCGAAAATACATTGGTACGTGTCGGGATTTGAACCTCAGCCCTCCCGGTAGGAAGGCGACAGTCCACACCACTGAGCCACCGACGCTCACATATAATTAGACTTGCTGCGTGAGAATTATTGCAATACGAATATATGCAAAGGACAGCCCAAAAGTATTCTTACTTTGACAATACATTATTTGTAAAAGTCAGTTTATAATCTTTGCATAATGGCATTTTTTTATTTTAAGTTGTTGTACACGCAATGATATTCTGTAGTTATAAAGGTAGATACGCCATCCATGCCTCATAAACGAACCGCCGAATAGAGTACAGTTTGTACTCTTTTGTTTAGGTAAAAGAAGGACTCTTTAAAACAAATATTTGTCCTATAGATAACTAGAACTTCTATTTAATAAATTAAAAATCCACTTCCTTTCTTGAGAAGCAAGATATTTGTGATGAATTTACCGTTTGAAAGAAAAGCAACAAGTTATAAGCCTTTCAATATAAGGAAAAATGAACTTACGACTCAAACATTTACATATACGTGTTTGCAAGTTCCTAAGACATTGTTGCTAAGTGAAGCACCAACGCAAAGTCGTAACTAGATTTAAATACGAGTACACAATGTTAAACATTCCACATTTTTCATAAAGCCGTTTAAAATAGATTAATCACTATGTTTCCATTGGCGCTTCTGTTGTAAACCCAACAAAAATCTGGCTCCAATACCTCCAATGAATCATCGGTGGACTACAAAAGATCAGCCGTTTGGCATCATTTACAATACTTCATGACAAATTGCAGCTAAAATTATAACGAGGAATTTCAACGCAGGAAATATCCAATATTTTCATATTTATTATACGTGAAACCGTGAACTTTACTGCTTACATAGAATCCGGGTTCGATGCACATAGTATGGCAGCTGTATTAGTCTGGATGTTATCTATTATTATAAACATTCAAAACACACATGATTTTACAAAAAAAGTACCTTTTTTGTCTTTAGTTTGCACGTATAGTATAAATTCTGGGGACTAATTGAATGTTTGTGAATATTCATTTTATTTATCTTTTTTCTTACGAGTAAGTTTCTCATTGACAGCCAAACACGTTTATATCCTTCCGTTCTTTCTTTCTCTCAATAATCAGTGGGCTTTAAAAGCAGTTATAATTTAAACACTCACGTATTTTCGATAGTTAAGTGCCGATGTTATTATTGTTTTAAATAAAACATTATCATCATGAATCATGAACAAATGATGTAAAAAGTATAGATTCGTGATATCCTCACAAGACAACCGAAAAGTGTTCCGAATGCAGCGACAGCACACAAACACATATTGCGAATGAGCGTACATTTACCTAAACAAAGAGCCTACAACTGTATTATCTTTGGCGGTTCGTTTTTGAGGCACGGCTGGCGTATCTACCTTTAAATATACAAAATATCATTGTCGCGAAACGTGTTTCATGTAACCGATTGCTAACAATTCAGTCTCTCCAAGACTTCAATCATGCTTAAGTTTCACTACATTTTACATTTCACGGAAGTAGTGAACGGAAAACCATTTCGTGGCGGTCCATCAGTTCCGTACAAATTTGTGATCATCTGAAATAACATCTGCATGCCTGGAGAGCTCTAACGGGAAATCTGTAGTGAATACAATTGCTATCATTCTAATGATCGCAGTGCGTGTACTCTATATATGCAAATAGGCAGTATATACCCTGTGGTAAAAGATTATAAAATAAGCAAGCAATCAAGTACATAGCCTATAGGTTGGACAATAAACAGTTTTACAGGTAATAATTAGAAACGATGGCAAGATGTAAGAAAGAAACCGAGAAATAGATTCGTGACATGCTCACAAAACGAACGCGATAAAAGTGTTCCGAATGCAGCGGAAGCACACATACACGTATTTAGAATGAGCGTACGAGAACTTTAACCTAAACAAAGAGCATACAACTGTATTCTCTTTGGCGGTTCGTTTTTGAGGCACGGGTGGCGTATCTACCTTTATATATACAGAAGATCATTTACCGAGAGGGCCAAAGCTTGTAGAACTTGTAATTCATATTTTTAGTTTGCCAAGAACATTCAACCTCATTTTATGACAGTGACAGGAATTGGGATTTTAACCGGACTTACAAACGACGGTTAAATAATACGCATGTAAATGTCAATGAAAAGTAATTCGTAGTGCGTGGTAACAGTTTCGAAAGAGTTTATTTATGTTACACAGCCTAAATTCGTAATTAAAAAAGCTTATTCATATGTTTGAAATTTAAAATGTACTGAAGATAAAGTTGCCGAACAAAATCCTTAAATTGTTATTAATTTAAAAACCGTTATTAACGTAAATGTTACTGCCACATCGTAACATTCAGTGATTTCTCATATCTCTTCTATATTACTTACGGAGTGTGAGAACTTCTTATATCGTATAGGTATAGACAGAATAATCAACAAGCAGACTAAATATGGCGTCAGGATTTTTAGAATACATTAAGGCCTCAAATATGGATTTTGAAGATCAATCAATATCTTTGCCGAGATCGACGGCTACTTATGCCCTCCGAAACACAGGATGTTTTTTCTTTTCAAACAGGTGATTCCACCTGCTTACCAGAATCGTGTTTTCTACTATGTGTGCCTCTGTTCATACACACTGTTCCTATGGAATTCATTTTCAACCCACGAAATCCAGGTCAGTGTTCTAACTACGGAGTGAGTAAGGCAGCACTAGAAGAATTTCAAAAATCTCACTGTAAGGATAAATCATCGAGATTGTTCCTTATAATGAAATTCTTAGCCTTTGAACATTTCCCTTGAAGCGTGTTGACGATATTAAAACTTATTTTGAATAAAAATTTCCTATTTTTTGTTACTCCAATATTTTCTAACTACATTTAACTCGATATTTAACGTCAACACTGACAGCTGACGTCTGCGACACGGCGGGCGGCCACCGCGAGAGTTAGTGACAGACAGCCGGACAAAACGCTATTGCATTATTGTTCTAAACCACTTACTTCTACCCGAAAATATTTTGTTTTTAGACAGCGAGCGTCAACTTACACGTGGAAGTTTTGTTGTTTTATTCGAATAAAATAAAGAATGTTCCAAAATTTGTGTGCACAAAACTGAATGTTATAAGTTCAATGGGCCAAAACCTACGCAATTTGGGTTCGATTAGTCAGGTTTTGGTTGATCTTTGCAATAGGTACTTGAAAAAATCTGAAATTATAATCTCTTGAACAAAGTAATGGTTTCGATCAAAACCACGTCCTCATACAAAAAAATTGCTACAATTTTATTCTCGAAGGACAACTCGGGGAATTGGCAGATTGTATTAAAGAACCATGGTTTACGACACGAATACTAAGTTTCACTAACCTTATTTCATTGTACCATTTCCACGATTAGCAGGATTACTATAAGGATGGATAGCGGAGACGGGCACGCTGTTGCAATATAAATGTCTATCAATATAACTAAACTTTGGACTTATAATTCCATAGCATAATTACATTAAAAAAAAACAAATACAGAAATCCCGTAGGTGATCCCTTTTTTGTCCGGAATCCTTTTGACGGACTTTCCCGTCGGAATGACGGTGGGGGGCATGTGGAACTCGAGCCCTGGGTAGAGCTCCCTAGCCACAAAACGGGGGCCATTGGATGCCGTGAGGTTACCAGCGTAACCTCGTCAGTGAGTTGCTTGGTCAGCCCGATAGATTGCCCTTAAAAGGGGGGACTACTGGAAGGACCCGGGATGATCAGTCTATGATCCCTGGATAATCGATTGTCACGGAAAATTTACCAGGGGATTAACGAAAGAGTGACTCAAATACAGTTGCTTACACATCCGAAGAATTTAACAAAGTACTTACAAGCGAGGTTATAGAACTTTTCGTTTAACAACACCCTAACAAACTACAGTGTAGTGGTACCAACCAGCCTTGATCTGCTTCTCCTTCAAATAGAAAACTAACATTAGCACACAGATCTACGTGTTTTATGACATTTATTTTAGTTTTCACTGTGACGCCAGACAGTTTACAGAATGACCGAGCGATGTTTACACTGACCAGGTAAGCTGTACCTTTACAAACATTGTCCATGTCATATTGTGGTGAGTAACACTCGATAAAATGGTTCGGATGCGATCAACGAAGTATCGGAAAGACAGAATCAATATGATAAAAGAAATATAACTGTAGATAACAAAAATCGGTTTGCTTTCGATGATATTTGTGTTGTTAGCGACATCGAGGAAGAGTTATATTATATTTACTAAGAGACAAATTGTTCCTTAACATGAAAAATATTTTAAAGTCCTCCGTTTTCTTTAAGCTATTCTATTCAATTAAGAATCCCCAAGTCAAAGGCCATTTACATAATTTGGACTAATCAATAAGCAAATCGAAATACAACACTCATCATCAACAGCTCATTAAACGTCCCCACCGAGGGGCACGAGCCTACCCGTATAGGGTGATTAGGCCTTAGTCGTCCGCGCGGCCCAGTGCGGATTGGACAACTTCACACGAAACCTCCAAATCTCATCGCAGGCGTGCATGAAGGTTTCCTCACGATGTTTTCCTGCACTGTAAGAGCGTCGGATAACGTACATATATATTTTCGAAAATTCGAAAACACATTGGTACGTGTCGGGATTTGAACCTCAGCCCTCCCGGTAGGATGGCGACAGACCACACCATTGAGCCACCGACTCTCAGTACATTGCAATATCAAAACATTTTAAAACCGTGGTCATTGTATGCCAACCATCATCAGGCCATAATTTCAATCTTTTATCATTGAATAATGTAAACTACAATTGATTATAAAGTTTACTACTAGAAAAAGAGCTACTAGAGCGTCGGTGGCTCAGTGGTGTGGACTGTCGCCTTCCTACCGGGAGGGCTGAGGTTCAAATCCCGACACGTACCAATGTATTTTCGAATTTTCGAAAATATATGTACGTTATCCGACGCTCTTACGGTGAAGGAAAACATCGTGAGGAAACCTTCATGCACGCCTGCGAAGAGATTCGAAGGTTGTGTGTGAAGTCGTCCAATCCGCACTGGGCCCGCGTGGACGACTAAGGCCAAATCACCCTATACGGGTAGGCTCGTGCCCCTCGGTGGGGACGTTTAATGAGCTGATGATGACTAGAAAAAGACTTCCTGATTATCTGTGGAGATCCAGACAGTTACATAGGTACCTTAAATCAAGGTTTCACTATTTCATGAATTTAATTCTTTTCAAAGCCGTTCACAATCTGTTTTTGCTTTGTCAAATAATCATACGTCTAATAGGCATTTAACAAGAACGAGTCAACTAAACATTACGTTTAAGTTTTAACAGCCGTCATTTAAATCGCAATTTATTCTATTTGAGTTTAAGACTTCGTTTACGTCTTTAATCGCTACTCGATTTGTTATAGGCAAGAGTTTATATAGTCAGAATAACCCAACTTTATATATTTCGATATAGTAAATTCAAAGGAACTGATATAAACAAACGGTTGTTTATTTAACGGTCTATAAACACTGATTTATGTATAGAAAATACACAAGTAACTATAAATGGACTTTTTCAGTCAATATACATTGTGGTGTGTTGTTTATTTTCAAAAGTTCTTTTGAAACTGCGCTGTAAACTTTCAGAGTAACCGGCCGGTGAGAGCTTGGTTTAAAAAAAAGACGTAGGTACCGAATATATATTTGGAACACTCGTAATTCAAAATATTGTAAATTCACCGCACATTCATAAATTCAAATAGGATAACAGAGAAGTGAAAACAGATTCTTAGAATTGCAACATTGCGTCATAGACTATGCTTGAAGTTTCGGGAACTTTATTTTTTATTTATTAATTATTTCCTACTATTACAATATGCCCATAGTAATGCAGTGCGGACAGGCTTGTTCCCTGCAAATGGCCGTTATAGGCTGTCTATGATGATGATGAGGCAAGGCCTGTGCCCTGTTATGGGCTGATGATTAATATACACAAATACATTGCCATATATATTAGTATTTCAATTCCATATGGCCAGCGGACGCGCGGCATGACAGTACAATTGCGCGGGCATCCTCCGTGACGTCACAGTAATTGGACCATCCCGCGAAAGCATCCGCGATCGCGTCATTACCTTATTCGGGCCGTGATAGGGCTGTTACTGCAAAAATACATTGACGGAATCTGTCAAGATTTTGAACAATTATAATCCGACGACCAATTTGGTGTCATGTTTGAGACGTTGGCTATTACACTAAGGGTTACCAATACATAATTATACATAGAAAAACCCAGACCAATACAAGCAGACGTGTTCAGAAACACAAATGTTTGTACTNGACTGGCGATGGAACTCGGAACACCAGGTTTTAGCCGACATAGAGACCACATGGGTGGTCAAAAAATAATAACGTATTTTACTCTATAACAATATGATAATAATACCAACATTATGATTAAAAAAAACAAAAACTTAGCCTTGAGCTGTAAAATTGTAAAATTCAACCTTGACCTTAATAAAATTAGTCATAATATTAAAATATGTTTCGAACATTTGTGATACCTAACAAATATATTCACGTGAACTATCAACATCCGATATGGTCTAGTGGCTAGGATACCTGGCTCTCACCCAGGAGGCTCGGGTTCGATTCCCGGTATCGGAAAATCTTTTTAAATTTTATTTCGATGTAGAATGTTTTAAACCATTTACGTATAAAAATATTTATTTTGGTCGACATTAGGATTTAAAATTATTGCAATGTAAAATGTTTGCGATCATTGCAGTTGGCCACTAAGTCATAGCAGACTGCTAGCCAGTGGCGTGCTCAGAGATTATGAGTAGGGTATGCAAATTGAGTGACACTAATAACAAAAACAGGAAATATTTTCATTTTTGTCAAATTAAGTACTGTTATTGACAGCAGATCACCTATGGTTTCAAATCTGTAGAGGAAAATGGGCGAAAATGTGGGATTCATTTAATATGAAGGCAATTTTCCGGGTTGTCTGGACGCACAGGGCATGCACTGCTTATTTGCATATATGGAGTGCACGCCACTGCCGCTAGCAGATGTCCCTGAGTGCGTCTGATATTTTTTTCAAATACTTCTCTATTTTATCAATGCCTATTAACAACAGAGATTGTGTATATTTCTATCGGGGCTACCCATTGATTGATTGTTCTTCATAAATTGGCAAACGAGCTTTTAAAAATAAGAGTTGTTAAACAACTTCTAATAAAGTTAATTACATTGCAAAATGCTACATAAAAGAATAATGGAAATATACAACTTATAAATATACTTATTCAAGCCCGAAATACGGCATTAAATGTGAAACGTTTAAGCAGGATTTACACCAATCGATTTCTGGAGTTGACTTCAACCCGTAGCGGGTGACCGCTTTCGAGTATGAAGCGCTTTATTTCCGCTTGCGAATTGGCTATTGCAGCACCCCCACTTCAGCTAGAAACATGTTCTGCACGATTTAGATCTAAAATATAAATACATAAGTGAGCACATAACTATAGACATTAGTTAGTGGCTCTAGTTACCATTAGGTCAAATAAAAAATATCTACCGAACAAAAAAGGTAACTTTACATTGTGTGTTTTAGTTATGAGTTGAGTTTATGGATTTTTGTGGGTTACTATGATCCACAATAGTGTGCTAAAAGTCAATATGGCTCTAACGATAGTATCATTTGGTATTATAAGGCTATATTGACTTTTAATTTGAATTAGAATTTTAAAAAAGCATTATCCAATAGAAATTCACTCATTATTATGGTTATTTTCTCACAATATATCGTCACGTGTAAACGCATTGCTGGTATAGTACAATTCACGAAAGAGGACCACTTGCATATTTTTAAGTACCTTTAGAAGTACAATTCTTCAACGTGTCGATTCGATCAATATCTTGGTGTGCTGCTAGATAATCACTAATTTCGCCATCATATAGAGTAACGGCCATAGACTCCGTAAGTTAATTCATTTTCAGGCAGTTAAGATACATTGCAGACTTCGAGCTATTGAAATCAGTCTACTACGCTTTATGTCAATCACTCATAACTTACTGCATGTGGTTTGGGGTGGTTCTCCTAAGTCTTACTCATGTTAAACTTGAAAGGGCCCAGAGAGCAGTTCTGAAAATATGCACTTTCGGCCTTTTCATTTCCTACTCGAGACTTATACAACACTTGTGAGGTGTTGACAGTTCGCCAGTTGTTTGTCCTAAATTCTATTCCTCCAAGCAACACTCAGTAACTCCATATGTAACTAGTACTACATCATGTTACCCTACCAGACGTCTTAGGGTTGTCTGTACCCCTCCACGGATAAATCTAAATATGCTGAAGATACTTCTTTATCTCGCGCCCTTATTTTATTCAATAAAGCAATGATGCCTTAAATATCTACCCAAATTCTCGGAAGTATGTAAAATAAAATAAAAATCTGGCTACTAGCCAAAGCTATGATGACACTGAAGCCTTATTTACAATAATGTCATGAATCAAACACACACTCTTACACTTACACACACACACACACACACACACACACACACACAACACACACACACACACACACACACACACACACACAACACTCAATTAAATATATTTATATATATATATATATATATTGTTCACACAGATATCTTGTTCTACTTATACAAACAAATTCCATCTTACATTAGCGATTTTATTCCATCAATGTACCTACATACCGTTTTACATTGTGTATCTAAAATTAGTGGGCCCTGTTGCCTGTAACTCAGGTTTTCCTACCACGGCAACAGTGTCCACCTGTTTCCGATATATAAAGACTAAATTCAATGTATGTACATACCATAAGAACATTGTAATTTTATTGTGGCAATAAAGTATTATTATTAGTATTATAGTGACGGCGACCCTGCGGATGTTTTTGTATTTTATTACCGCTCATATTTTTCAATATTACATATTCTATCGTTTGACTTTTATTCTAACACTTTTCATCTTAGTCAGAACGCCACCATTTGTGGACATCTTTCTTGAGTGTACTACACGGCGCGGTCATAATGGTGCGCATGCGCCGGCGTCTTATTAGCCATGAATGGCGACGCGTAAGCAATTCCAAATAGCCACATTTCCCGCTTCGGCCTTAACAACTCTATCCTTTTCTGGAATACATGGTAGCTGTACGCTTTTGGTGTAGTGCTTAAATTACTCATGTCATTGTTATTAGTTATTGTGTTCAGGAAAGAAAATTACAATATTCTACATTTTGACATTAAGTTTCTAAGAGCAAAAATATCCCTATGGTCCCTAAGACGAATTGAAATGTTCTTTTCAATCTAATTTCAAGTGGAGTGAAATTTAGAAAAAAAAATACTTAAGAGCTATGCCCCACAGAGAAATGCCGTAAAATAATTCTTCGAAATTAGCATATACATTGTATACAAGTACAAACTTCGCCACACCGTATTCTCAAACTGCACAAACGCAGCGTATTTACCTGCAACAAAAAAATAGACAATAAGTGCATGCCAGTAGCATTTCCGATAAGATACTAGTAAATAGGAGGGCGACACTAATATTCCAGACAGTTCTGACAAACGTCAGAGATAATGACTTAGTCATATAAAACATCTACTTATAAATGATTTGTTTATCATTAGAGCGAAGCGAGTACCACTCTTATAGTCAATTTTTTTTGGTATTTTTTTAGCATTTCATTACTTATTGCCATTGTTTTTTTTTGTTGGATTTAGAAAAATACTTTATTGTTATATATCTGTTCATATATGAGCACCTGACCATACAATAAGATCATTAGATGTCCCGCAGTTTTACTCGCGCGTAATCTAAAGTAATTACTAACCAGACTTTTATTATTTAGCATATGAGCATATTCAGTATTACCTTAAAAATACGATTTGTTACGTCATCGTTCCTGATTACGTTATTTCAATATCATGGTAAACGAATACCATCATAATAAAACTTAAGCGTAAAATGACAACATTTCTGGTATGAATATTCACATGTTTCTTTGAATAACCAAGCAAATGCTTTGAGATAGCAGGTGGTCAGATCATTTTTTTATTTAGCTCTTAAGAGTAACGAAGTGAGAGAAGAGTAACGAAATCTTAATTTCGAAGTCCAAATCATCATCCGATATGGTCTAGTGGCTAGGATACCTGGCTCTCACCCAGGAGGCTCGGGTTCGATTCCCGGTATCGGAATTGTTTTTATATAATAAAAATATTATTAGCTTCATAAAATCAGTAATTCCTTTTATTGTATGCAATAAAATGTTCCAATTTATTTTTTACTGCCAAAATGAGATAAGTACATAACATTTTAATATTTAACAGTTAACTGCCGAAATTACTGACAACCATCAGCTATTGACTCAGAAAACATAAAAACAATTAAATTTAAGTAATATCAATAAATATTTTAACAATAATTAGGTCAATATGATTGGCCTTCACGTGGATATTTATTTAAAGCAATATTTTTTCTTAATTATCTTTACAAACAATGCGCTGATCCTACTACCTTTAAAATCAAAACCTTGGCCGAATAAAGTAGAATCAACTTTACGGAGCAGTTATTAGGGTTGTCAAAAATACATCACCCTACACAAATAAGGGTAGCATATAACTGCCCTTTATCTAGTACGTCCGGGGGCCTAACTGTATAAGCGTTTGGTTTTAATCGCTAAGTGCCCAGTTTGATTAGGATATTTCAGGCTGAGCGTCGGTGCCTCAGTGGTGTGGACTGTTGCCTTCTGACCTAGAGGGCGCACGTCAGGATCCCGTCACGTACCAATGTGTTTTTTCTAATTATCCGACGCTCTTTACTGTGTCGGAGTCCTGTAAGGGCACTGACTGGACACTGCAAAGCTGAAAAGTCACTTCACAAAATGAAGCTAAGTGACTCGGAAACCTGCAGATTCTGCGCGGAAGAGAAGAGACACCAATGCACCTACTCTGCAATTGTGGTCCTCTACAATGGAAGCGAAATATCCATTGGGTAATTATATCTATGCCCAAGTGACATCAAATCTTAAAGTTGGGCAGGGTCCTAAACTTCTAAAAAGTGGCCCAACTATTAGATGAACTCTAAGAGAGGAGCGAGTCACAAAGATCTTCTAGGTCGAAGTGACTTACAGGTCTGCATTAAGCCTGAATAGCCCTCAAAACCTAAATAATAATAATAATAATACTGTGTCGGAAAACATCGTGATTCGTGAGGAAACCTGCGCAATTCTGCAAAGAGATTCAAAGGTTGTGCGTGAAGTCAGCCAATTCGTACTGGGCCCGCGTGAAATACCAAGGGCTATACACCCTTAACGGGTAGGCTCGTGCCCCTCGGAGGCGCCGTGTAATGGGCTGATGATGATGATAATTGCAGGCTTAAATTTCTGGTAACGCATTACTGGGACCTCTGGTAATTCAAATGTTCATGGGAGGAAGTGGCACTTACCACCAGTATGCCTCGTTTCCATATAATTCCTTAATAAACAATACTTTAATATTAAATATCATTGTCCGTGTTTTACGCAGAGTACTACTAAACAGTTTTCTAAATAACTAAATAGGGTTTTTATGAGCTTAAATAAATCTGAACATTTATCTTTAAAATTAGATTTGACAAAAAATGGCACACCAAAGAAAAATCAATTTGTGTTACAATACGGCAACATAAAATTCCAAAAAAAAAAACAACAATACATTTTTTGTTCTTACGCAGTAGGCAACCCTGCGAAATAAGTGCTTTTTACCGAACGAGTCACGACAAACGAACACTTGCGCGTAATCGATGTAATATACTATCGATAAACGAGTGTTAATTCGATTGAACGTACACAAAGAATATATAAGTAGTAATACAGAATAAATAATAATAAATTGTTTTGTAAATGTTGGAAACCCGCGGGGATACGGCACTTTGTGCGTTTTTTACTACTTTGATTAGGACATTGATTCAGTAATCCCGAGTGTCCGAAAAGAGTGATAATTTCGTGCTTCGGATGGAACGTAAGCCGTCGGTCCTGGCTATATAAGAATGGGTAGACGTTAACCCCCACCGATTCGCATTGGGCTCCTGTGGTGGGTTACGTTCCCTCTTTGTTTACTTAATAACAATAAAATGTACGCTCATTCGAAATATGTGTATGTGTGCTGTCACTGCATTCGGAACACTTTTTTCAGTTGTTTTGTGAACATATCACGAATCTATACTTTTTACATCATTGGCTATGTTAAATCCGTTAAAAGCTGATCATGCATCGATGTTTACAGTCATTGTCATCAAATGATGACTGTAAATATGTAATATGGATTTTACATACTTAGTTCATATATATTTTTACTATTTTTAAAGACGGTATTTTATGGGTTCTTCTCCAACTCGACACAAGAGACTGGACAGACGTTTGTCTAGTTGGTGAAACTCATAATTAATGTCCCTTGTTATTTCGTCATCTGGACTCGCTTAGATTTTTTAATGTGTCTGCATAGTGAAAATTAAATCACTTATATGTTTTCACCAACTGAACATACGTCTGTCTAGTCTTTTGTGTCGAGTTGGTGAATACTATCATCATCAGCCTTAGTCATCAATCGATAAACTCCCACTGTTGGGACAGGGATCTCGACTCAACATAGTTATATAGATGACAGTATTTGTAACTTGCGTAAGATTCGACTATTTAAGTAAAATGTGAAAATATAAATGACAGTCGTTTCATAAGTTGCTAATTAACCTCAATATAACTAAATATACCAAAACAGCCAAAGGAAACAAGCATATTTCTAAATATCGTACCGTAAGACGTAGAGGTATTCAGTGATAAGATATCTGAAATTGCTATTTTACTTTTAGTGGCATTTCACGATTTTTCAAGTCCCTAAAGGAATCCGACACCCGACACCTTGACGCATAGTAAACATGTAAATGTCATAATGAACTTTGATCACCCAAGATTGCAAAGGACGGAAGGTATAGAGCGCAACCTTTCGTTCATTCGTTGCTATTGTTGTTTATTGCACAAGTAACTGGTAAAACTTGCACGCGGAACTATCGGGAATTCATGGGATTGTATTCACTAACAATATCAAAGCGTTTTTGATTTTATCTTTACCTCAAGTGGGTCCTAAAATAAGGTTAAAAGAAACTTCTTTTCGTCTCAAAAAAATCATTTTGTCTCGAATCATGATCACAATAGAAGGGTAATTTTAATTTGATTTTCATACATTATTCAATGTGTGTACTTACAATGTTCGGTGTGTACTTCTAATGTTCAGTGTGTACTTATAATGTACAGAGCTTCGGTGGCTACAGAGCGTCGGTGGCTCAATGGTGTGGACTGTCGCCCTCCTACCGGGAGGGCTGAGGTTCAAATCCCGCCACGTACAGAGAGAGATTCAAAAGTTGTGCGTGAAGTCGTCCAACCCGCACTGGTCCCGCGTGGACGACTAAGGCCTAATCACCCTATACGGGTAGGCTCGTGCCCCTGGGTGGGGACGTTTAATGAGCTGATGATGATGACTTATAATGTTGTAAAAGCTACCACATTTTTTAATTTAATAAAATTTATGATCCTATAAAAAAATCAATTTAATCAAAATACATAAACTTTTAAAACTTCTTTCTAATGCATCATTACTTATGTTTACGAGCAAACATAGAGATCGTAAAATTCAAATATATTCCGCGTATGTTTACCGTAACACCTTTTTCGTGTCGATGTGTCCGATTAAATTGTTAATGGGTTTAGTGAATTAGTTTTACATTATGCTTCTATAAACTATTAAGTAATCTTAAATTAATCACTGAACTGTGATAGGTTGAAGAGGTGTTTTTTAAGAATCTGGAGGGTATCTTCTAGCAATATTGGTATTTATCGCAATGGTTAATGCGCGAGGTTAAAGCGTAGGCAGCTCAATGGTTTGGACCATCGCCTTCAGATCGGGAGGGCCCAGGTTCGAATACCGCCACGTGTTTTCGACTTTTCGAAATTACATGTACGTTATCCGACGCTCTTACGATGAAGGAAAACATCGTGAGGAAACCTGCGCACGCCTACGATGAGATTCAAAGGTTCTGCGTGAAGTCGACCAATACGCACTAGGCCCGCGTGGATGACTTAGGCTTTTACACCCTATATGGGTAGGTTTGTGCCCCTCGGTGGGAACGTTTATAGAGCTGATTATGATAATGAGCCAGCCAATAAAATCTTTAAAAAAATATTTCGCAAACACATTGCACATAAAAAGGTAGCACTTACAACCCGCTACTACAACTCAGCTGTCAGATAGGCAACTAACTGCCACAAGGTTCATATTTCAAACGCTTTAAGTATAATTCATTTTAATTTAATAATAGGTAGGTGCTACCGGCGACCTTTGCAAGAAATTAGAATACATTCAATTATAACCTTTATGCCTATCATAATAAAAGGTTTATCTGATCACACGCAGTTGCCTTCAAGCTAAGGTCTCTTTTAAAGTGTCTTAATAGTTTGCACGTGTTGTACTGTAACGCAACCTTTTAACCAGGAACGTTGCGTATAATTCTTCTGGCGTCTAAGCCTCTTAGTAATTGTTGATTGAATTTATGCAGTCTAATTGCATAATTTCACTGCCTGTTTCACCCATAATCAGAGTTGCCACCCGTTCCGATTTTGCCGGGATATTCACGATTTTGAAGGCATCGACCCGGGTCCCGCCGGCCTATCTATTATGTCTCGATTTTTAACAATATGCGATAGGATCAAGCAACATCATAAATAAAAAACTTGATATAGAGTATTAAAATTGGCTCGTAACAAAAAGGAAACGCATGAAAAATTAATCATTTAAATGGTTATTAGATTTATATGGTATAAGCGTAATACGCCCCTTATTAAGGTCAGTTTTAAACATGCGAATTTCAAGTTCGAAGTTTTTTAACTTCACTAATTCTAGGCTCTGACATGAACCTAATATCCAATACAAAGCACCACATTATACGGGGATTAGCACTCGCACTCGGCGGTCGAAAACGAAAGTCAGTTGACACATGAACACATGTGGAAAGGTCACGTGGGCAAGCCGCGAACATTTCTCTCCTTTTAGGGAGCCATGGGACCACACCCTTGGACAATTGACGGGTGAACGCACTTCAGATTTCACAGAAAGTGCTGCTAGAAGCTTTCGATGAATTTTGGTGAATTTTGAATACAAAGCAGTATCTTACTTTGAGTGCTTTCGTGGAGTCCGTGGTCTAGTTGGCTCAGCCTTTGGGATCGTTGATTCGAATACCGCGGAGAAACGTTACTTTGTACGATTTTTCCTAGTTTGGTTAGCACATTGCAAGCAGCATCATCAAATTGTCCGAAAATATGTTTCCGTGCTTCAAAGGGCACGTTTAGCCGTTCGATCCTGGCTACAATCTTAGGATGTTAGTCGTTTACATTGGGCTTACGTGGTGGGTTACGGAGTAAGCTCCCTATACCTATGTGTGGGAAGGCACTATAGTGGTCTATAGTGGGTCGTCATAGGCTGATGATGATCCTACTTAAGTACCCCGTGACTGTCCTCACCTGATTTCTTAGTGATGTGTGTGAAAATTATAGGAAAAACCCTTCCATAAATTATAGCATACTGTACAGAAGGCTCCTAAGACGTAGGCAACCACCACACTGCATCACGAATGAAGTGAACCCTGTTTAAACTTATAAACGCACTTATATACTTATAATCCGTGTCTTTTAAAAACGTGGTCACGAGGCATAATTATTTCTAAGAACCAGTACCTTAATTAACATTGCATTTCAAGCCATAAATTCACTACAGTTTGCGTGTAAAATGACATGACCGTAAGCCTAATTACGCTGATGCTCGTTGCGAAAAGAATTAATGAATGACACGATTCCACGATGTAAGATACTAGGCCATTGACCTAACAAATAAAGGCGTTTATAAAGAATATATACCTTTTATTTAAAAGATGTATTGTTGGAAAGACAAGGCTTCTATTCAAGGTAAAGGGTGAATGATCCGAACGTCAGCCCTGCAAACAAATATTTACTCGATCTGTTTGTTTGCTAAGAGCGTGCTAAAAGTCAATACGATTCACTCTTATTTATCTTTATTGGTTGTCTAAACGCTAACTTTAGTACAATCTCGAGGATAACGCTTTTACTGTAAAATTCTGCCGCATGTATTATGTCTTTGTAATTGAATATCCACGGTACAACATTTAACAGCCTTTTAATGGAATTGGGTATTTGACACCACTAATCGTTGACGCACTTTTTATGAACTGTCAAAAAGGAACGTTTCCATATATTTTGTATGAGATTATTGAAACGTGACGTCATTGCTCACTAACATCAATTGACCTAATATTTATTGGTTTCAGTGTATTGAAAAATACAATATTGCAAATAAAAAAAGTGATCAATGAAACGATGTAAAATAAAGTGCACTTTTATGAAAATAAGGTTTGGTATTTTATTGAGAATGGTGGAGAATACCGAATTATTGGATATATTTGACTTGGAAACCGTAGATATTTATTGTAATTAGTTTAAATTAAGATTTAAAGCGAAATACTTGGTTAAATGTTTAAACTATGCATATATATAGTAGCTAGTGGAATAACATAAGTTTTTAAATGTTATAGTAATCAGCATTTAGAACCAAATATTCTTTATTGTAAATGTGTTCAAAGATTAACAGTTGCTTTTTACGATATAATTAAATTAGTTTATTGGTGACGGCATCGGTTAACTTACATTCACTCAAGCATATTATTAAGAGTCTGCACTCAAAATTACGGTTAGGCTCAAATAATCAGGATCCGGTTTGCGGTGAAACTGGATCTTTAACGTCGTACTATTTAATGCGTTTAAGACCTGGGCCATCGGATATTGAGGTAAATTTTGTATAACTTTTAAGTTATGATGTTGATAAAACATATTTTTATCTTCGTGATTTAAATATTTTAATGATACAAGTAACATGTGGTCTGAACAATGCATGAAACCCTAATCTTTAAGTACCAAACAAAAAGCATATAGATATCATCTCTCAGAACTGAAGCCCAACTCAGTCTGGCAAGTCAGTAGGTACCTACTTATAAAATTAAATAATGCAATTCAAATTCAAAAAAAAATCAATTTAATGCTTAATAAATGAATAATTACTCAATAATTATAACTTAATGATGATAAAATCGCGTAAATACAATATAAAATTGTAAATTTTACTCCTAAAATTCATTTAAATGATCAGATGCGAATCACCAAGAAAATATTACTTCATTAGAACGATGAACAGTCTGAGCGTTGTTTAAGCTTACCATATAAACATTATTGAAAATGATATAATACCTATAAAGCAGCAGATAATTCACAACGTTCATTATCGTAAATCTGAAAAAGGGTTATGAAAACAGGTTAAGGTTCCCGCGTTTTTGCCATCCTATCTTGACGCCACCGCGTTAATAAACATGAGCCGATCGAAAATTCTCGTAAATTGTCGTTGCAAGCCAACGATGAAGCCATCTTAATGGAAATTGTTCTTAAAACGTTTATCGATGAGAGATTATAATCATATGGCGTGAAAAAATAATGAGATGTCTATAAATCGGCCATGGGCGACAATTGTCGAGTGATTATTGCTCGGCTTCGTCTCAACACCAATAATGTATTGCCTATTCCATGTAACCGAGTTCATTCAAGGAGAAACGAGCTGTAATTTGCTGAAAATACGATATTATATTATTTTTAATAACAATTATCTGGTCGCAAATATACATCCTTTACAGCTAATTGCTTTATAAGGTCAAAATTACGTATATGCCGCCTTCGCCTTTGCTTTTGGATTACAGAAGCCTGCTTTTTCTGTAAACCAATAAAATTAAATGCATTCTATAATTTACAGTGCGCATTTACTCAGATAAATATTACTTAGCTACAATTTTAACTATGACGATACTGTTTCCTCACTTGATGGTAAGTGACACGTCTGTCCACGTGTGATGCAGTCTTGTACGAAACTTAAAACTATTGTAATAAAATTATATCCGTAACCACTGCTTCTCTTACCGGTAGTTTATTTCGCTAAACTAGTGCCCTTATCCCAAAACTTAGAAGTGCATAACCGAGCCGTTCCACCATCAGCACATACCGTCTCAGTGTGCAGGGCACAGGTTTTCCCGCACAGCATAGCTAAAGGAAGGGAACAAATTTCCATTTCACGAGTTTTTTTTATCCTTTATAGGCAGACATTTGACCGCCATCTCACCTGATGGTAAGTGAAGATGCGGCCGAGGATGGATCATGCCTGCCTAGAAACAGCCCATTAAATCTTGCTTTGAAGACGGCCAGGTTGTCATGATCGGGAAACACATAAGGAGGCAAAGAGTTTCATTCCTTTGCGGTGCGGTGGAATGAGGCACCATAGCGGGCTGTGCGGATGTGTGGTATACAAGATGAGACTATCGTGGTATCAATCTCGACGAATACATCCAGCATCTGCTGCTTGTTACTTTAATGTAACTTTACTTCAAAATCTAAGACTTCTGACATAATATTTTCACACTTATCTCACACACTCATTTGTAATAAGCAGAACTGATATGTTATTGTGATCCGGTGAGTTGTGTAACTTTGTAACTGAATCATTTCTGCTAATTACTTAGAACAGTGGTCTGTTTTGTTTATGGCTCTTGTGAACAAACGCAATCGATGTGTTAAATGAAGAATTTTATCTTGAACACTCTGGAATAAGGAATAAATACAGTAATAATAAAAATGATAGTTATATTGCAAATTTTTTAATATTATTCTGTTTTTTAATTTGCTTATCAACAGCTGGTGTTTTCATTTTATTTGATCATATATTTTATTTCTCGTTATCATGTGTCATTTAACATTATTTTCAAATAAATCAAAACATAGGTGTTTTCTATGTATAATATAAATGTATTTACAAAAAAAAATGTATAAAGTATATTTATCCGTTGTTTAGTACCCATAATACAGGCTTCACGCTTAACTTTGGGCTAGATGGCGCTGGGTGAATGTCAGTGGATTTTTATTTATTTATTTATGGTTTTGAATATCGTATTTGCACTTTATTTTAAAATTTGAAACGAGCAATTATGTTACGAGTCTAAGTTAGGAAAATTATACATATTTTCCTAACCAAACAAGCCGTCAAACAAATCATAAAAGCACTTCTCATTGAAGTCTTATTTGGATCGTTAGATAACAACACACCATTTCATAAGTCCAGTAGCAGTTGTTTAATGTTAACATACTCAAGGCTCAGCCAAACTGCGCCCCAAAACTTGATGCACGTCAAACCACGAAGCCTTGATATCGATCCGACCGCATCATAGGTGTGCATGTCAACCCACTTTCGTGATCGGTATTATTTTACCGTTACTCACTAGTTATTATAGAAGACAAAAAGTTTTGGTGGTTAACTTTTAATTCCGTGGAATTTACATGTCACGATTTTGAAAAGATAGATTTACAATTATAGGATAACGATCAGATAACCAAACTCCAGTATCGTCTTCACTGATTTATTGAAATCTTATCGTAAATACAAAGATTAGTAATACTCTTGTAAATCACTTGTTGTTCTGTTCGGAGCTCAACTCCGAGTGAGTTCCCTGCCGGTCATCGTTCACTTAATACAAATGTCCCACCATTAACCTAGCGCTGTGCTGTGATTGGCCGAGGCCTCTGATTGGTTGACGTTTCTGATTGCTGTAGCAATAATAGACNAGTATTGTATGTTTTTTATAGAAACTTAGGAGCCAATTAATATTATTTGTTATTTAAGAGCTTTGTAGGTTTCTAGAGACATGTAGCCACTTCGACCTGTAAGATTTATTGTCAGTCGCCCTTTACAGTAGTCTAAGAGATTGTCATTTTTCATAAATGTGAAGATTTTGCCCAGTCCTATAACGCCAATGTTATTTGGTCATTGAATGTGTGTGCCTATTTTGTAAGGGTCACTTGCACAGGAACTCAGTTGATTTTCATTCTCCTTTTTGCAGAATCTGCAAGTCTATTTTACCTTTATCTTTTATTATTTAGAAACCAAACTGAAACTTGTATTTATCGCTAACTTGTTTAGCAAACACGGTTCAGTTAATATTTGAACAAATTTACCAATTACTGGACGTTATCCAATAAACTAAAGAAGTTCTATTATTGTCCCGGACTCATTTCTAGTATCCTGTTAGTCACAAACATGTCTGACAACAGCTTATCGATTCACTAGGACCTGTTTATCTTTAACTTCGATAAGATTTTGTTAAGTTCGATAAGAATTTTTGTTTGTAAATGAATTTAGAGACAGTCGTTTCGAGCAATCTGATTTTTTTATGGATACTTTCCGCAAGGTTCGTCCAACCTGGTGATAGATTTAAAGTAGTTTGATTTTATCCAAGATTTCAACTTAAAGCCGCAATAAATAATTACAGTTATGAAAAAGCTTCCACGTGTTTTTTATTGAGATCTTTGAATTTAATTAGCTTATCATTTGACTCCAAGGGAGCGTTCAAGTATTACGTAACGCAATTTTGAAGATTTTTGACCCCCCCTCCCCCCACTGTAACGCTCCGTAACGTTTTTCTGTACCCCCCCCCCCCCCTCTCTAAAGGTTACGTAACACTCAAGTCATCATTTTTACCCTGAAGTCGCAAAAGTTGTTATAGTTTTTATCCTTCGTATAGTTTAATTACCTTATAATAAAACAAGAGATTTTTAAGACGCAACACCTGCGTATTTTGTTTATTTTTTTATAAATTTTTGGCTTTACAAAACACAATTGTTTTTCTCCTTCATTCTCATAAGTATTTTAACTTTTTTACTAATAAATTCTTCAAATAAAAAACATATTTATTTTAACCTTTTATTTATTAATTTATTTTAACAATCGAGAGATTCCCCGTAAAACGTAAACGAAAAGGGTTGCCAATTTGGGAGTTTTATTTCCCTATTTTTTTATATAAAAAAAGAAATAATGTTACGTAACGTGTTGTAAGAAGGACCCCCTCCCGCCTGTGTAACGCATCGTAACGTTTTACGAGACCCCGCCCCCCAAATTGCGTTACGTAATACTTGAACGCTCCCAAACTGGTGGGCTGTGGTAATTCTGTTTTGAATTATATCAATCACCTTCTTTATATTGTTGCTAATTAGGCATCGGATATATTCTCTTCAACCTATCGCAGTCCACTGCTGGACATAGGTCTCCCCCATTTTGCGCCAGATATCCCCGTCCTCCGCTTTCCTATATATTATTTCTTACATATTCACCTAGGTACATTCAGTTATTCATCTGTTTTTAGTAACAAAGTAAAAAATATTTGGATGTAGATTGAGTCGTGGATTCCATAAAGTTGCCTTCGCCGAGGATTACGACTTTCTGGTACATAAATCATTTTGGTACTACACTTTACAACTACTAGTAGGATATTTTAAGATCAATCTCACTAATACCCCGATCAAGCCCGTCAGTTCTGTAACGGTCTACCGACAAGTGTATCTATTGCCTTATTATTTAGCAACACATCGAAATATGTTAGAAACTAACCACTAGGACGCTTCAATTAGTAAATGCGTCGTTAGTAACTTGACGGGCGAGTATAAGAATTTTCGAACTAAATGCATTAGGTGACGCACTCGTGTATGCTATTTGGAACAAGCGATAATGCCTAGCTTAATGACAAATTAATGGGATAAAAATGTTTAATAACCACTCATATCGATAGTTCGTCTCGGACGGTGACGTTCTGTTTTATGTACGGTGGATGTGTGTACAGTTTTCTTGAGTGTTTGTTCATGAAATCGATTGACTGTAAGTGTGAAATATGTGTATACCGGGAGCTGATCGTGTTGTTGATGAGAAACACAAACTGTGTTCGATATCGAAAAGGTATGCTGTACTTATTTGAACTTTAAGCGCCTGATAATAAACCACAAGATCACTTGATATAAAACTGTCGGAACTTTAAGATGGGTTTCGTTTAACATGTAGGATAACGATATATCGATTGATGAAGTATTTTGTCTTCGCATACGCAAATAGGTAATAGAGAGTGGTTATACTATCGTCAAAAGTTAATAGTACCTATATGACAACTCTGGAAACACCTTACAATGACAAATCTTACGTTAACGTATATTTAAAAGTGTAATAAATGATGAAAAACATCTTATAAGACGTGGCATTGAAATTTATCGGCTGCCTAAAAATAAGATTAGGCAATTTCATTATATCATTTAAATATTTTGTAGTTGTTACATATTTTCATCCAACAATATATATGGAGAATAATAACTGTCTATCAGTTCCTTCAATGCCGCTCTGTCATGGTCTGGCGTATCACTTACCATCAGGTGAACGTCCAGACCGTCCTGTACACTTATAACATAAAAAAATGGTATTAATGAAATCTTAAAAATCTTGAAATCTTACCTTCCCGTGCAAGATACCCCAAATACAAGATACAGTAAGACCAAAGTTTTTTTATTAACTTAAAATTAACCAATTAAAAATATTTCAACAGGAACAATGAGAAACGCAAAGAGAAGTCCCGCGTGGCGGCTCGATGCAGGCGCACCAAGGAGATGCAGATCTTCAACGAGCTGACTGCGGCGCTGCCCGCCAAGAAGGAAGAGGTGGAGCAGCTGGACAAGGCGTCGGTGATGCGTCTGGCCATATCTTATCTGCGCGTGCGCGATGTTGTTTCTTTGCGTAAGTATTTTTTGTTGTAATATGTGCATTTTTTTTAAATGCAAGTGGCTACTGTCCGGAAACGAAACTTGGGCTTTTCCAATCATCACAATCTTCCGATCTTATCACATATCTATGTCTGTGTTGAATTTGATGATTTTTGTTAACTACCTTTTAGGTATTTACTTTCTTGGACTTCTACTCCACTCAATGAATCTTGAAGAAGTGTTTTCGGGTTTCAGCGACCAGATTTAATTGTTTTTCAAATTATAGTGAAATTTAGGTTACGTTGCTCAAGCACCGCGAATTTAAATTAAAAATATTTTAACGGTATTTATACTATTATTGCTCGTAGATTGAATAAAGAATGACTTATTTTAGCTGTTGCTGGACTTGCATAGGGAATTCGAATGATTACCTACCGTTGTCTTGGAATAGGTCACGTCACGACATTCTTCGTTATTGGAAATGTGAACTTTCCTGTGAAACAGGTTCTGCTAATTGGCGATGTTAAATATAGAGAAGATGGCAACAACGTAATAAAAAGTTTATGTTCAACTGTGGATGAATATAGTAGCATATATTTAACATTTGATAATAAAATCTTTTACCACCATGTCAGCTTTACGGTACTTTGCTACTAGTCTTATGAATACTTATATGAAATAGTTTGTAATCAGGCATATAAACTACCTAGTGGTTAGTGGCAATAGTCGCATGTAATACATCTGATCTGGGGGGTTACCGCCATCTCTTAAAACAGTGTTACAATAATATGACTTCGTCTTTTCTGGTACAAAAATGCTGCCGTGCTGTAACTTGCGAAGTTTATTGTGTTAAGTAATTTATCATTTCACTGCCCGTCTTATCCTTTACCCTGAAACTGCTTTAACAAAAGCATAACTAATATATAAATTATTGAGGTTCAGTAACTCACGCAGATGATCTCACTCAAGGTCTTTCTCAGGTACCTAAATAATTTGATTGACCACGCTTGGTCCAGTGGGCATAACCAGGTCGCGTGATACTTCTTGTTCAGGAGATGTCGATTTGAACCTGTCAGTATCAATAGAAAGATGTCGATGTCGATTTTGACAAACCACTCGAATATTAAGAAAAGACAAACGAAAATATCCTTTTTATTCTTGACAAAAATATTAAAAATAACTCAATACACAATGTGCCATAGATTCACCTTCTAAATATTTTGAAATACACATACCAGCAAAATTAAATAGCATTTTACTTACTAATGCTCGCGTTTTTCGTGTCTTAAATTTTATAACAAACTTCACATTTGGAAGTGTTTCATGGTGTCGAAATTTCCTAAAATAACCCACTGTTTGTTGTGACTATCTTTTTGCGATAATTGCCGAGTGAGGCATGGTTATTTTTATGTTCAATGTTTATAAACCGTCCTTTTAATGATTTGTTTGCCCAAAGTATGTGGCAAGTACTTATTTTTATAGTGTTCAAATAACATCTTATTATTTTTACTATTCACGGTTATTTGGCGCGATTTTTATGTTTAAAAAGAACTATAGTTACATGGACTGATGACCTGGTTAAGGTGGTGGGTAGCAGATGGATGTCAACTGCAAGGGATCGGTCCGCGTGGAAATCATTAGGGGAGGCCTTCGTTCAGCAGTAGACGTTCTAGGTTGTAATGATGATGATGATGATAGTTACATGTATGTGAATCGCTCCCATTTCAGTTTTCTAAGAGAAGGGCACTTCCCAGAAATTGTAGGACTTTGCCCAACTTTCGGGGAAGGCAAACTGAATGTTTTTTGGTTTTGCTGCAGTCGTCACAAACGAAAAGATACTGCTGAAAAGACTGCTCCAATATTTTTTTTATCTCTTAGGCGTTACACGTTGTTATTTATAGTGACTGCCAGTCTCTCGAGCCTCATTTGTTGTCCTAGAGGACTGAAGAGCTGATTTTTAGTACCTACCTTGTCATACAAAACTCATATATTAAAAAAAAATATTGCAAGCCTACATTATCAATTCAAAGAATATTGGATATTACGATAATATATGAGTGTAATGTAAGTTGGTATGTGCTGGTGCGACCGCAGGTATCCGACTTATCAGCAAACTTTGGCACGCGCGTCTGGTTGGCGCGGATGTTCATAAAACCGCAATGACGTCAGTCGCCTTCAATTGTTCAATTGAAAACAAATTCGCCGGTGACGTAGGAACGTTGGGCTAAATCAAAAGCTCGAACTGAATTTATTGAAATATTTTGCTAATAAATCTATAGGCAATTTATTCGTTAGTATTGTCAAACGGAAATATATTATTCTGTGTGTATCGTTTGTGGTTGGTTTGTGGGTACTGACGACATTTTATAATTATGGAATAAATTTTATCGTGAGGCACCTATACCTAGTATTAAGTAAGAGACATTTGCTGAATTGATAAACCAAGGAAACTTATTTAAAAAACAATTTGTGTTAAGATTACAAAATAAAATTTTACAGCTTCACGTATAATAGACAAAGGAATTGGTGAAATACTATAAATACTAAAAGTAAGCATTGGTTATCTATAGGCAACAAAATTTCTGTGCTATAAATTTGCACTCAACATTCGTACATAATAATATTATTTTATCAAACCGCCATATGCTATCAATACATATTTTTTACTTAAGTGGTGATTAAATTATGTAAACATAATACATAATAACGATAAATTCAGATAGACGTTGCAAGTGCTAACAGGGGACAGGGAGATATATAAAGAATTATTGTATAAGAAAATAATATAATATGTTATAAGAAATGCGTGTACCGATACACTGGTGACCAGTAATTTCTTTCTCTCATTTAAATAGAAAGTAGTCCTTTATTTGTTTGTTTTGTTTAAGAAATAATCTAATGTGCTTTTGATGAGTTTCATATTGTATTATTCATATGAATTTTCCTCAAAGCTATCTCTTTATAAAACAATTTCTCTTTATTTGGTTGGATTAACCTTGAATAGATGTATTTTGCTGGCGACAAAAACGAATACCAGATTTGGGTCAAGCACATGTAATTAAATACTGGAATGAGCATTCCTATAATTTAATATAATTAACCTGTAAAAATGTATTGTAGAAGATTTGACGCAGAAAACCGTTGAAAAGAGATTAAATCGGGCCTTGAAAGCGGTTACAGGAATTACCATAATCGAAACATCGATGCTAAGAATTATTCATGCGGCCAAGAGCATGTTAAGTCAATATTCCAGAATTTCCAGAACATAGTCAGGCAAATATTTAAACAAAGACAGGGTCATTGCGTTAAGATTTAAATTTACAATCGGCTCGCGCTCCATGTATTTTTATTTGCTGTATCTTTTATTTTTATAATTTAAAGTGAGTGCGATGACCAGTTCAGTTCATGACAGATGCACTGCTGAAAGAAATGAACTGATCGCTGTGAAACATTTAATTGCAAGGATTCTACAATTTCATAGTTATAATTGCAACACTTTAAAATATATTATAACCTTCTCTGTTACTTCGACCTATTAGAAGAAACTGTCCTATCTTCAGATATTGTGTGTCGAGGATGTTAAAAGATTAAGTAGGTTAAGTTTGAAAGCGCTGAACATGATCTCCATCATGTAGAGACTACCAATAGTACAATGTAGTACGGCCTGTTCTTTTGTTTATTATGTTTTTGTTTTCGGTGCAGTCGTTGAGAATATTGATATCAATGTGTGCAGTATAGATAATTATTACATCTGTGGCGTCATGTTTTAACCTTTTGACCGCCGGGATTGTAGACACAATACAAAATCTATTGTGTCTACTTGATTTACATGACTGCGGTGGTTAGTGTTAATGTGTTCCAACACCCCAACAACTGTTGTCACATCTGAACTTAAACTCAAAGTGGCAGACACCAACCTTACATTGTGTTAATAGAGCATGTATGTACGGTTTTTTTAATGCTAAAGTATACAGGACGGTCAAGACACTCACCTGACGGTAAGTGATACGCCTGACCACGACAGAGCGGCATTAAAGGAGACCAACAACTGACAGTTATTATTCTCCGTCAATGCCGCACTGCGCCCGTCATCCGAGACAACAGATGTTAGGTCTATACCCGGTAATTTACTTGCTACAGTGCCCTCATCCGAAAACACAAGTGCGTAACACTCCTGTTTCACGGGACGATATCTTGCACTGAGATGGTATCTACCTAGTCGACTCAGTATCAAGTCTACCACCTAATAAATGTCATGTGTTATTTATTATTAATATGAACATCATTCCTTACAGTTCCGATTGATAACGAAGCGCCAGTCGCTCCAAGCCCCAAAGGGCTGGAGGAGGTGTCCTCCGAGTTGTCCTATATGAAGGCTTTGGATGGCTTCGTCTTCGTGCTGTCGCAACAAGGGGACATTGTTTACTGCAGTGAAAATATTGCTGATCATCTTGGAGTGTCGCAGGTAAGGATTATAAGTATTATAACACTTCAACTTATGTATGTTTGATTTTAAGATATGCTACAAACGGGCTTATTTCTCTTTTAAATTAATGACCATTTCTTTTAATACGACTTTGTTACTTTATGGAATCTGGCGTTACTAAAATCAGATTTTCTTAAGGCATTTTAAAGATCCAGGCCTTGCTGGACTCATTTGAACCTAGAGTTAGGCTCTTGGGCGTAGGGGTCTTGCTTAAGCTTAGTGAGATATAAGTGATGTGATGTTTCGATGTCATGTTTTTCGTTACTTTCTTCTACATTGCGTATTCTATGTGAGTGTTAAAACTGTTATAGTTCAAATTTGTAATCAATACAAATAATTAGGACAGCACTGTTTAGTAGCAGTAGAAAACATAACTCCTACGACATTATAGGTGTATATATGAATATATTTATCACGACTCTACATTTTGTAGACATTATGTAAGTTAAACTTTTTGTATGAACACCGACAGTTAACCATAAATCTTTGTCCTATTTATGGCTTATATAACAACAGGAAAAATATCGGTTACCACAACTCGCTATCAATATGTACGCGACAATAGGTTAATCGCTTTCATTTCATTGGATTTCCGGAACGTTCCGTGATCAAATACCGCTTTCGATTGTTTGTCCCGTTTGTTAATATTAGATATGCCACGAAATGTTTTCTGGGTCAATGATCCGAGTCGAGTTGTTATTTTCGTCGACCATTGCCAACGGAATCGCGGAAAGCAAAGAAAAGGCCACGAATACCCAAGATGTCACAAACGAGTTTGCTCTTTATGTAAATTGGCGACATAGGAAAATCAAAATTTATTTGATATTGTTATTTTTTGGTATTGAAAAGTGACACTTATTGCAAACGGCGAAGTGCTTAGAAATAAACAAGATTGTATCGCACGCGGCTTGTATATGTCTTGAATGTTAGAGATAATTCGTACGTGTACTTCAATTAATGATAGTGGGGATATTTTCGATGGATATGCCATGTTTTCGTATGTTCATGATCGAATGATTACGTTTATTTTTATATTGTAGTTTTACTAAACATTTTCAGAACAAAACATCTTTATTTCATCGTTTAAATTTTTGCATGAATTATTAGTCTCGATTTATGTAAGGATGGATTCATAAACTGCGACGCCGAAATAGTACGTCTTGGCTTTATCTTATATTTATACGTACGAGTATATTAGAATCTAAATCACACGAATACAAACTCAACTATGGATTGAGTTAACAAATTGCAAACTACTACAAGTAAATACTGAATAAACGGGAACTTATTAGTTCGTGTTTTATTGCAATAACGATCACGATACTATTCAAGGATACGAATTACGATTTATGACATGAACCTTTAACAGCTATCGATGTTCCGCGTACTGTTACGCACGGCTGTATCTTTATATATTCTTCTCCTTGCAAATGTAATACTAAATCAAGAATTCATTTTAATGAAAACTTTAAGGATTCAATACAAAGATACAACAAATGTGTTTAAGAAACGCCTTCATAATAAGTATATTTTATAATGCGAACTAAATTTCTTATACGGAATGTCTTCTAGTACCAAAAGTATGGTATTTTTAAAAAAAACTAATGTTGGGTATACTACCTCCTGCACCAAACATGGTCGTTTAATATGTACTAATCGATATGCAGATTCGTAAATTATCACCTCTTTCTATGGAATTAGGAGGACTTAAAATTTTATACTCGTACAAAGCCTTACGCGCGTTTGAGGAAAACGGAATAATATTTCGGTGCAGTTGAATGCCATGCGAACATGCGATAATGCATATCCAATACCAAAATACAAAGAAAGTAAGATGTATTTACATCGTCAAGGTCATTTAACGTTTTTCTTTGAATATGCAGTGTATTTGAAAGTTGGCAATACCTCTTAAAAGTAAAATGTAATATTATTGCATAGCTTTCGTAAAACACACATTGTCATTGTCTTATCGTTGTTAATTGATCCCTCATTATATACACTTGCTGACTGGTGACTTAAAGATGTTATTTCACAGGCGATCTTCATCCCTAAATACACGGCTACACCAAAAGCATATCATTGAAACTAGGTGATATTGAAATTCCCATGCATTTCATCTTATACACAAAGGGAGCTTATACACTCATTCTGAGGGAGACCTCAGTATTAGTTAGATTTTTCTATATTATAAAGTGAACTGAACTACTAGTTCGATCACCTGATAGTCAGTAATAGCCCTGTCCACGGCAGATACATTATTGAAAGAAACCAGTGTCGATAAAAATAAATATCTGTCTGCACTGTCCAGCGCCCGCTACCTGAGATGACGTTAGGTCTCTTATATCCAGTAATTTCATTAGCTACAAAGCTCTCTTCCCTTCTATTTTACGGTTCGATATTGGGCACTGTTATGTAGGTATACATTATAGTACGATTCACGAAAGATGACCACTGCGCTGATGTCCTTCTTTGGGTCCCTTTGGAGGTGCGGTGGCGGGCGACGGCGGAAAGATTTTGTTTTTTGTTTACGCTCATGCCACTTTACAATTTTCACAATCCCCATCATGCGCAGAAGGTCCCTATTTGTGGTCATCTCTCGTGAATCGTACTATACCTACCCAGACGACTATATCCAGCTAACCACCTAGTAAAGATGTGCATACCTCTTCTTTTAAACAGGACAAAATCTGGCACTCCGGTGGATACAAAACCTACCCAGACGACTCTACCTATATCCAGTTTACAACGTAGTAAAAAAACCAAAATTGTTTATAAAAAGTACTTGTTATTATGGGTTACCATAACCAATGTGCACTCAAATTGGAAAGTGCCTAAGCAACACTCCGGAATGATGTGTTGACAAAACGTCATTATCATGGAGCATACAGTGCGCGTGTTACGCATGTCTGATCGCTTCGGATGTAGGTCGCCCATCTTTCTTGTGTATTCAACCTTACTTACACACAATAGAGTCGTTATTACCAACACGTTTACTCAATTACAATGTTTCTACTGTGCTGCCAGGTTATTAAGTGATACAGCGAGTTGAATCCTCGTGGTTAGACGTCACAAGCGTTCGCGCCTAACAAGCGGAAGAATACAATAATTTGAGACGATTAAAAACATAATGGCTTGATTGATTATTTTGTTTATTTTCATTTGATATTGTGACTGTATCACGTAGGCAATCAGTCATGCGTGGTCAGTGCTTATTGTTACTGATCGATATAAAAATTCACTTTGTAAGCATGTCTTAAACTAGGGTAAACCTATTTTATTAATGAAGCATGTGAATAGTAAGATTAAAGTACGAACTACGAAGTCACTCGTAGATAGTTCAGGCATTGGGCATGTATAGCTGTTATAAATCAAAGTTTCATTACTTTGGCGATACTTTTTTACAACATTTCCTAACTATCAGGTTTAACTCTTTGATCTATCGTAATTCGCTGCGGAACATATCTATACAATAATATGCGGTTATGAACTGTAGGTATTTATAGATTTTGTATTTAATGTGGAAATAACTTCCAAATTTAACTTTTATACACTTTTATTTTATTACGTGTAATTATTGCAGATTAGTAACTTTCGCATTAACATTTCAAAAATCCTAACTGAGGCACACTCATCCCAGGTTTTGCACTCGCGAAGCGTACTGTGATGCTAAAAATAATATAGGAATATAGGTTTTCAGAGCACTCTGCCGGGCTTAAATGGTGATACGTGATTCTTGTTGTTAATTTTGATTTCATGTATTTATTTCTACGTAATTCGATTATTTGTCTAAGTAGGTACCACTTTAGTATATGACTTACCGTCGAAGGCTCGATTGCGTAGCGCCTTCGATTGATAACTGCAAGTTAAGCAACTATAAAATTGGCCAGTTTCCGGATGGGTAACCTAAAATATTATTTCTAGTAACACCATAATCTAGCTTATTTCATGTTTGCATGGGTTGATACTTATATTTATTTATTTCTTGCATTTTGTGGTTTACAACATGGCATTTAGTAGACACATAAACCCTACGGGGTCACAAATTTGATCATTTCATTTTTTTAGTAAGCTAATATTTATGAATCTATTACATAGGGAGGTGATAGAATAAATGAAAATACAAAAAACAATAAATTAAAAAGGATTTTTACATTGTTCTTTAAATACCTAAAGCATATTTATATTACAGCATTAAGACCTATTAATTCCAAAATGCGGACAGTAAAATTGTTTTTCACATAAGGCCTACTAACATATTTATGTTTCAAATCTAAATCGTTCGACCTCGACCTTGGTCGGCTTAATACGCAGTTGTACTGAGTTTTTACGATTCTTTGACCACTTTTAAATAGATAATCAAAAAAATAAATCTCCGAAATCATTACTCCTTTTAAGGTTGTGGTCAGTAGATGAAATTAAATTAAAAAGTCAAAGTCAAGCCAAAGTCAAAATCCATTTATTCCATTTAGGCTTACAATAAGAACTCATGAACGTCAAAACACAAAAAACACAGTACAAAACATTTGAGTTACTTAAGTAAAAGCATAAAATGTTAATTAAGGTTTATTATACAATTAATATGAAGAAATATGCCTACAACACCATCATCACTACAGCCTGATACTTAAAACGCGGACCGATCCCTAGTATTCACATCAAGCGGCTACCCGCCATATTAAAAAAGTTATTGGTCCATCTGGTTGGGGCTTACTACAGGCACCTAGTTCGTTTACTGGACCCTCCCCGCAACACCCTAAGCTGAGTTTCGAGTCCCACTCTGGGACGGCCTTAGGCTCATTGTATATTTTTTAAGGCTTTGAGCCGTCTGCTCTCGCCACTTGCCCGGTGAAGCTGTAAAGGCAATCTGCACCCAACAGCCATAAGTCATTCCGAAAAAAAAGTCTTGAGAAAAGTAGATGTTTGTAATTTAGCGATAAAATAAATACTACTGAGTTTCTTGCCGGAATCAACTTTCAAAACTGGTAGGGAATTCAAATAGTATTTGCACTGCACATTGAATTTATCGATGCAAACGTGTCTTAAGGCTTAATTGAATGAAGGAATTTGGAGTTTGAGTTTTGTGTTTAAAGCCAGATTATGTTCTTAAAACAATTTGTAATAACCACACCGTATCATCTCATATAAAGCTACGCAAACAGCCATTGTAAATAGAAAATGTGTGTGCAATAAGTAAAACTTCTCATGACTACATGATTATCGCTTCAAATATAGCACCTGTCAAAATGGTTGAAAAGGATATTTTAGGAAAAGAAATAACGTCGTAATATTGTTGCCGATTGATAAGAAACATGTTTAGAAGGAGGCAAAAAGTCTAAATGTGGCTTCATATTTAATAGAAGTTTTTTGAACTTAATGTACAAAAGCGAATATCCTGAGTCTATACAGTTACAAGGGTAGAGTTTATTTTAAAGGAGAACGTTTGTAATGTTACGTAAAGAGAGTTTTAAAAAGGTGTTCTGTTTTTACATTGAAAAAATAAGTAAAATAAAAACAGGAAAACTATGAAAAAGAGACCCAGCTTTCGAAAACCTACTCGATTAGACTTTCAGTTGCTTGTTCATCCTACGTAATTCTTTAACCTAGGTTTTTGAGACTGATACGATCAGTTAAAGAAAATAAGTAAATGTAAGACTGCCTCTATGGTCTAGTGCTCTGAGTAGGGTTTATCGCTGCGTGATCTGGAGGTCATGGGTTCGAATCCCGCGGGAATACAGTATAGTGAAAGCCACTACGATTTTACAAGTTAGTTAAAGATAATGCAGACTGAAATACCAAATAGTTTGAAAAGAAAAATATTTATTGCTTCGAAAACTACGTTCAGTCATCAGTCCCGAGTCAGGTGGTAGTCGTTAACATCCATCAATCCTCATTGCTGCCGCGCGGTGGGTTAACGTTACGGCCCTATCTCTCCATATCTATGCTGTGCGGAAAGACCTGTACACTGCAGATGTTATAGGCTAATGATATGTAAGACCAACCTCAAATATATATTTTTTTATGTTACCAAGTGTACAGGACGGCCAAGACGCTCACCTGATGGTAAGTGATGCGTCTGACCATACAAAGCGGCTTTGATGGAGACCAACAACTGATATACATTATTCCCCATCAACACTGCACTGCGCTTCACACCCGAAACAACAAATTTTAAGTCTCTGACAACCAATAATTTTACTAGCTTCGTCCCGAAACACAGAAGTACAAAATACTTCTATTTGTCGGTACTAATTCTGGCACACGTGTGGCACACCTAGACCTCGTACCAAGTCTTCCACCTATTATCTCTAATATAATGTGTTTCACGGTTACAGATGGAAATAATGGGCCAGAGCGTGTTCGAGTTTAGCCACCCGTGCGACCACGACGAGGTGCGCGAAGCACTACGCTCATGCGGCACCGGCAAACGGGAGATGCTTTTGCGTCTCAAGTGCACGCTCACCAGCAAGGGGAGGAATGTGCACCTGAAGTCCGCTTCTTATAAGGTTTGTACTGGTTAATTGTAAATGGTACACTATAGTTACCGGCAATACATAATCCCTATTCACGTAACCAGCGTGTGTTGGGCCGCTTTTCTCCCCAAACATATTTTAGGCTACCAAGTCCCCACGCAACGCCCTAACCGAGTTTCGAGTTCTATTTGGGACGCCCTTAGGCTCGTTGTGTAAATTTTAAGGTCGAGAACCATCTACGCTCGCCAATTGCCCGGTGAAGCTGTAAAAGCCATCTCCGGCCAACAGCAGTAGTTAGTTCGAAAAAAAAAACGCAATATGTAATCATTAAAACCAACAGTATATAACAATGAACATATTATGAAAGCGACTGTTCAGTCTCGTTTTTAATAGCTAGTGCCTTTTTCTCAGTCACAGAAGTGCAAACACTTCTATTTCAGGGACTACTCGTATATCAGCACTTCGTGGATGCAGACGACTTAAGAATTTTCATATATTCCAAGCATATGATAATGCATTTTCTTTTTCATCTTCTATAGGCAGACATTTGGCCATCTGCGGCCAACAGCAGTAGTCAGTTCGAAAAAAAAATCGCAATACGTAATCATTAAAACCAACAGTATATAACAATGGACATATTATAAAAGCGACTGTTCAGTCTCGTTTATAATAGCTACAGCGCCTATTTTCACAGTCGTAGAAGGGTATACACCTCTATTTCATGGTACTTCTCGTATATCAGGCACTGTCGTGCAGACGACTTATGAATTTTCATATATTTCAAGCATATGATGCATTATCTTCTTTTTTATCTTCTATAGGCAGACATTTGACCGTCATCTCACCTGATGGTAAGTGATGATGCGGCCAAGGATGGATCATGCCTGCCTAGAAATAGCCTATTCACTCTTGCTTCAAAGACGACCAGGCAAGAGTGATATTTTTGCCTTCGTATGTCGTATTTAAATGATTTCAATAGGACATACGAACCAATAGTTATGTAGTTTGTAGTTAATCATATTTGTACCGAATATAATAGAATATAACCGAAAAACATTAGCATATATAGTTCAAGGTTAGTTGGTACATCTGTTGATTGAAGTGTCAACTTAAAATATTGTATTAAACAAACGATAATAATATAATAATCTTTATTTGCTTCAAACATGGTATGGTGAGGATGTTATTTTACATTGGTACACTATTCTCATGTTAAGCCATTTTATTTATTGCATGCATAAATATTTTAGTCCATCGTTGGCTAACTCTATAATATGCTTATAGCTTAAATTCATAATTTGTCATAACATAATACAATAAATATTGAATAAAATACAATTCTACTACATTTGAATCAGGATGAATATTGTTAGTGTGTTGAAATTTTTTTTTTTTACTTTACATATCACAGTTTCTTTTGTGGGTGAAATTACTATAATACACATATTATCGTATTTTCGGATGTGTGATTTAAGGCTTAGCTCTCTGATTAGATGTTGAAGTTCTTTAATTATAATAGCTAATATTGACACGAGAAGAATCCTGTATTTTGTGTTCCCAGCAATTTCATATTCGATACCAAATGTGCTTCACATTGTGCATTGATACTAACTGGTATTACAGATTATGCGGGTTTTTACATGTATAAATTAACAGTTTTACATAATGTAACTGCACACAAAAAAATATGAATTTGGATAGGCATGCATCTTTTTATTACAGAATTGAACCGTATCATAGTAGATTTACAACTAGCTATTTATATTGATAACCCGTAACATATAATTTTAACTAGATTTATGGAGTGTTGTCTATGTTCGAGATTTTCATATGTTTCTAGCACGTGATACGTAAAGAGATACTCGTACACGCACTCAGTGATTCTAGGTCTGTTTTTAAATCCAATAGGCCATTATGCCAGTTTTGTCGAGGACATGTTTAAAAATGCTTTGTGCAATGATGTCAAGGTTTTGCGTAATCCTCTGTTTACTATTGAAATTGTGATTCTTGGTTCTGTTATTAGTATTACTTTCGTTTGTTTGCGTTTTTGTGAAGGGAAATTATAAAAAAAGATGAGGCACTCTTCTAATAGATAATAAATATTTGATTTCCAAACCTATTTTTAGTTTAAATTATTGAATTAACTTTACCTTTTAAGTTTCAGGAATCCAGACACAATAGAAAATCCATTATTTCTGACGACTAAAGTTGTCTTTGGCGTTAAAAGTATTAATATGTATAAAGTTAAAAAATAAAACCAAAAAATGACGTTTTTATTAAGTTTCCTTAACATTGCATTTGACATTTGCAAGCGTATTATATCATCAGGTGACCGAATCTTCGAAACCTCTCAGGAGACATCCCTTCACTTCACTACATATCAAAAAATATTCAAAAGTTGCTAACTTGTGACGTATCTTTAGGTAGATGTCTTTCCTAAAATAAACATATTTGTCTTTTCACAGGTGATCCACCTGACCGGACATATGCTGACACCTGACAGCAAAAACAACAATGATAAAGACGACGACAAGAAATCGAAGAACGGTTCCTTGGTGGCGGTGGGTCGTCCCATACCAACACCCGGCCAATATTGAGATACCCCTCGACAGCAAGACTTTCTTGTCGCGCCACAGCCTTGACATGAAGTTCACTTATACCTATACTGATGCGTAAGTATTTAACTGAGGTTTTTTTTGTTAGTTTTGTTAGCTCTGGTAAAGGGTGAAAAAGGCGAAATCAAAGTACGAGTGTGGCTAAATTTACTTGATAACTAAATTATTACATGATGATAGAATAAAAAACTTATTGTCTCCGCTCATTTATCATGGTAACTAACACTGAAAGACACCAAGACATTGATCATCATCATCATTTCAGCATAAGGGTTGAACATAGGCCTCCCCCAATAACTTCCACGCCAACTGGTCGGAAGTTATCGGCATCCCCAGCGGCCACCCGCAACCTTCCTTATGTTATGTCATCTGACCATCTTGTGGGCAGCCGTCGCACACTGCCCTAAGGCCGTAATACTAATTATTGCATAATGATAGAATAAAAAACGCATCATCTCCGCTCATTGATCACGGTACCTAACACTGACAGACACCAAAACATTGATGGTCGGCAGCAATTTACACAGCTTGATTTCTATTTACAATTAATGTATGTAGATCACTATATACTCATCTTAAAATGTAAATATACTTTGTATGCCTCCCTCCTTATTTTCCTTTTTGGGGCTTGCTAGGAGAGATTTCATAAGAAATGCATTGGTACTATATTTACGTTTTGTATATTATTTTAAACACGATGTACAAAAATTATTAAATAAATATCAGAAATACTTGAAACCTCTAAAAGTGATGTTTTATAAGCCAGCGGAATATCCAGACATATTTTCATATCGTGTGTTTTAATCAGATAACTCGTGGAATGGTGTACTTTCAGCTTGAACTCAGGTAGTACTTGATACAATAATATTTCGAGAGATGGCGTTGTTTGCTACCTTTATACATTTAAGCGAACCAAATACGCTTGGCTCTTTCGAGGCTATGCACTGAATCGAGTTTGCAGCTTTTCCAACTGTTCGGGTTATATCAACAAAAATATCACCTTCAAATGTATTTTGTAGGTTAAACAAGATGTCAATTCGCGGTTTTGTACACAGTTTGCGATAACTCCACAAGTGTTATGGATTGAAAGTTTATTATTGTGTTTTGTGTGGTGTGTTATTGGCTTTTTCTAGTGGTATTGTGTGAAGTTTTTGTGAATTCAGTGCACTTTGTAGATATGGCGGGCTATTTGAACGCGGCTAATGTGAGTTGCTGATGAAATTAGTGGGGAGAATTAATAATTGCTGTACGTCTTTGTTTTGTATACCATACTCGAGATATGTTATGGTTTTGTTGTTAGTGCAGTCGATAGGTCATTCAAGGTTAAGTTTGTAGGTGCGAAGGTGGTTCTTGTTACTAGTAAACATAACCTAAATAGTACTCTATTTCACATTGCGAATGACCTTTCTAATAAAGATGATATGTCTTTGACAAATTTAGTACTAAGGCGTAAAATAACAATTACTGCTTAGTATGTATTCAATATTTGCAAAGTCTAATTAAATCAATTAATTTATTTAAGAAAACATAGAATTGACCTATATTTAATATTATTTTCATACCAAATAAAATAATGAGTAAGCAAAAAATACTTACCATTAATTATTTTTTGTATTTAGTTATTATTATTTGTATTCATTTGTATTTTTGTTTCAGTTTGATGAAGACTTTGGGCTTCGAGCCGGAGGAGTTGGTTGGCCGATCTTTGTACGACTACCATCACGCGGGCGACAGCGCTGCCCTAGCCCAAAACTTCAAGTCATGTGAGTATTGTTTTAAGTTTCATACTGTTTATGGTCTGTGTTATATTTGGCTTAGGCCCCTTATTGTACGGTTTTTGTTAGTTAATAAGAAACATTTGAGAATCAAGATCGAGAAAGAAATAAAACAAACTGCATTTTAACACTTTAAATCAAGCTAATACTGATGAGTGGCTATTTATAATCTCTACTCTCATTATTTCTCTTTGTCTCCGCAACCTATTAAAGTCCACTGTTGGACATAGGTCTCCCCCATTTTACGCCATATGCTTGACCCCTGATTTCTTCATCCAGCCTCTACCTTTGCAATTCGTTGGTCAATTAAGGTAGAGAACAGGTATTTATAAATTAATAATGTCATTATAATATTTAAAACTATTTTAACTATTAAAGAAGTTCTAAATACGCCATCTATCGAAGATTTCATCAACGTAATGTTGACTTAGGTGCTGCCATCTAGTGGTGTATGTGGTCTATTTTTATTATTGGTGTCTTTATAAAGATGGCGCTACTTGTTATGGTCCCCTTGTTTTGTAACTATGAAAGGTTGAAGGGTATGAATAAATTAAAATACAAAAGGTATCCGGTTTTCAATTTGAAGCAAGAATCACATATAAAACATTGATTATGTTATAAAATTATATAATCTTGAAGGTTATTGGATTTGGTTGCATGCTGCACTTTACAAAGACTTAGGACACCTTGTGTAACTATAATCCTATAACCTTCTAGTATTAGGTATTAATATTTCCCATTTTATCGGTTGATTTAAGTCAAGGCCGATTCTTTATTCGATAAACATGGTAGCTATTTTCTTCAATGTTAAGTAAGATAACATGAATTTTTACTCAAGTCACCGACATTTTAAGCAAATAACTTCAATTTGTTGATATGTGACATAGGTATGCAAACTATGGTACGAGAGCTATTTAAGTATTTATCACGAGACTTTTATGAAAGTACTTGGCAGTGCGCCACGGCTAGAACTTTTTGAATGTCACGAAATATCTTAGGTAATTGTAATATTATCTAATAGTATGTATTTAACGTATCGGAGTTCAAAACCTTATAATTAATCGATAGTCCTCATTTGATTATGTAATTAGCTGAAAGCGAATTTGTAATACTTGTTCAAAATGTTTGTGTTTATTCAGGATTTTGTCTTTGCAAAATGAATTCACATCCCTAGTTACGCACTAGTTCCTTTTTTATGGTTAGGATCTAAGTGACCTTTATGGAAATCCTTTCGCATAGAATAATTACTTGCCGCAAAGCCACAAACAGGACACTAGCGTCAAATGTTGATGGTATAATAATATCTTACACAAGTTTCATACAACCCTGTATAAAGGTATTTTATTTTTTTGGTATGGGTCATCACTCATCTATCACCCAGCATAAAACTCTAGACAACCATGCTGTGTTGAAAACTTGAAAGGCATGTGCCCAGTTCCGATACGTAAAAGGTTTGATGATATATCTCTCATAGCACGACCGAAAACGGCTCGCTCCACATATAACTTGCAAAATAATGTCGATTCCCTAAATTCAGCAGTGAAAAGACAAAGATAATCGAAACTTCCTCACATTATTATAACATACCTATATTCGATATGTAAGAACATATAAACTCGTCCCAGGGGTTTTCCAAAATCTATCTGTGAATATCTTCAATTGGCAAAGCCATCTCTAATGGGACAGGGGTTAGCGTTGCCTTACGTTACTTTAGTGATTTTTCTTTTTACCCTCAGGGGTACCGCGTGGAAGGTCGTCTATCAGGGTATCTCCATTTTACATGCATTTGCCTAACAGTTAAGCTTTAAGTTTAATGTCAATGCAGAACACATTCAGTGTGTCACAGTCATTCAGCTTCAGTGTTACATATATTATGTATTTTTGTATATATTTTTTTTAAATATTATATAAGTATGTTTATCAGGTGTTCAGTATCCGTACTACAAGCTTCACGCTTAACTTTTGGGCTTAATGGCGTTGTGAGAATGTCAGTGTATATATATATATATATATACCAGCCTTACTTATGACATTTTCAACTATTATAAAATTAATATTTTTTTAAAATATGGCGTTTTAACTTACGTCTTCGGTGACGTCAATCTCACGCACCGAGTTAGTATAAAATCTCTGGGACGTGTGCTAGCTATAAAGTTGTGGAGTGAACAGATGATAGTGGGTGTGCAATAATGGATTTACTCAAGAGCACGAGACAATCCGACAGTGTATAATAATGTTTTATTAACCACCCGGTCTCATAGACATATATGTGAGTAGTGGCGGGTTAAACTGTCTTGTAACTGCAAAGTCTCAAAGTGATCCCTTTACTAGTGCGTTCTGGAATAAAATCACTAAAATAAGTTTAGAATCAGCTATTTAAATAAATTTAAAGCAATTATTTTAAATGCTCCCTATTGATCTAATGGCTACCTGGAAGAGATAATGCCGTCTTTGTTCTTTGTGTAATGAAGTATCAATCAGGTTTATTTGTGAAAATGAAGTATCAATCTTGCAAATCATTAAGGCGAACACATTGCCGTCCTGATTATCAGATTAGATTAAATTTCTTTATTTGCTTACCTTTAATAAACCATAAAATATATTTCGCGAATCATTAAGCCCAAGACAATGCCACTCTGAGCCGTGTTTACAAATTCAGCACCATTCACGGGCCCGTTTTGCTGATGTCGTCCTGAACGTTGCGTAACGCACTCGGCGAAGGACATTTTTCCCTATTAAAGGGGAACCGGCCTATTTGTTTTGATATTCGTGTCGCGCGTCTACGGCCCTTTGTACCGATTAGAACTGGTATGGACTAGCTGTAACCGGTAATGACCCTAGGACGGTGTTTACCGTTAGAATTTATTGTACCCGAAACAAAGGATCGAAAGGCGTTATGATTTTACGATCATTTAAAATGTTAATTAAGGATACGGGATCGAGTGATTGGGTACAGATGTTCTGGCGAAATTTGAATTGTTTAAACCTGTCAATATTACTTTATGATATGAATTAACTTCATTTTTGTCTTATTATTACAACTTTGAATTGGCGGCGCTTTCATTTACCATTTAACAAAACAAAATATTTTGTTAGCTTCGATACTTATGCTATGAAACAAACAATATGAAACACGTTACTAAACATGAGGAGACTGCAGATCAATATTACAACAAAAAGGTATAAATCTTTAATCTTCTGTAAAAATATTTGCTTTCGTTGTATCTTTGTTCCTATAGGGAGGGAAGCAGTCAACTCCGTGTTAAAGGGCTTAACCTTTTGCCTTCCTTAAAAAATAAAGCTCTTTTCACTTTTTAGATTAATGGAGATAATAAGTTTATGATAATATTTCTTTTAGGTTTTATGACGAACAACGGGTAAGTACACATAATATTAGGTAATCTTTCTATTTTTTCTATAGATATATTCAAAAACTTACTTTGCCACAACACTATATAGGATGGAAGCTATATTGCAAGTATTTTATTTTATACTCGTGTAGGTATACTTCTACCACAGCGGCGGTCAATAAGTTAAGTCATAAAAATATTATTTTTCGTTCTGTTATTTTTCTGTTCTAATAAATGGTAGCGTCATAACAAATTAAAATTTTTAATTTGAACCAAAGTCAACATCATATATGTATTATATTGTTTTCATTACACACTCGAAAAGTATTCCGGAATGGTTTAATGTCAAGGCCAAGAGCCGGGGACCGTCGCTCCCCCAATACCCAGCGTTACACGTGGCGCTCTCAGGACTATATAACAAGCTATAGTTACTTACTGCGAGAGGGAAGTTATCGTTGCGGACTTTTGGATGGTGAAACTTAACGGGCCAGCCCGTTTTATGTGTGCTGCTGATTAAATTGGTTGTGTGATGTATTTGTGCAACTCAATATTACTTTGTTTATTGTTTTCCTACCTCATCAGTGATTTTTTCGCTAATGAAACAGTACGATGAGGTTGCGGTAAGCAGATAATTTATACGATCTCCCTCTAAGGTTAAGACATATTGGGTAAAGATACCATAGAGTACCTACGTTGTTGAAGTCCTAAAATAGCACATTCACTTATTACTTTCAATGTCACGAAGTTAAAATTGATAGCTTAAACATATATGTCGTGTATGCATAAATATCCATTGGTTTCCTAAAATAACTGAATACTAAATTTCTGTGTAGGTGAAGCTACTGATATATATAGAATTATTTGTCAAAGTCAAAAAAGTCAAAAGCTTTTATTTGCGAAAACACAGTACATATTTAGGTGATATTATATAACATAGGCCCAGTGTGTTAGCCTGCTCGCAGGCATGCAAACATAAAACCTAACAAAAAATTATAATAACGAATTAATATCATTCTTAATAATTGTTATAGTACATATAAATTCTATTAATTCATCGTTATGTCAGTTTCATAATAATATAAATAAAATAAAGATTCAAAGAAATATTAAATTAAAATTGGCGATCCATATATTCCTTAAGTCAAGTTCAAGTTCAAAGTTTGTCAAGTTAAAACAACTTAACTTTTAGCAGTATTACAGTTAATAGAAAATTAATTACAGACAATTGTGCCTGTCGGATATATCCGTCAGCGAAACTAGAAATTTAAAATGAAATATAGCTTGAAAAGGTATTGTTTTCTTTTAAAGGACTTTTGAGTGTCAACTTCGAAAATCCTACAATAATATTTAAAATGTATAAACATACAAATTGTTGGCAGCCGCACTTAAAATTAAATTCAATATTGTTCTGGTTTCTAAGTGGCTGAGGTCGTAACTTGACCTAAGGTCGTTTTTTAAAACTAGTGTAAATCTATTCACATTTGTAATGTACAGACATTTGGCTGGTATCTTTTACAGACAGTAAAAGATATCAGCCACAAATTTAAGAATTGTATATTCCGTTTGTGATATCAGCCTACTTACCTTTGCATGTTGAATTTGAACAATATTATTATCTTTAATTTGCGAATTTGGCTCAGTGATTTCAAGTAAATATCTTCTTGAGGAAAATCGAAACCTTCGTGGAAGTTGATATCTTAATGTATAATACATCTAAACAGGCTTAAATAATTTACGATTTCATTATACGTCAAATTTTGTTGCTTTGGACTAATGGTTACAAAGCGTACTATTAATTGGAAATTACTGCCTTAGGTTAAATTCTTCAAACCCAATACAGTTAATTATATCCGAAAACAAGGCTTAAACTGGTACCAACGATTCCATAATTAAATAATAGGTATTTTTCGGAAAATACACCTAAAATATTAAGGAAAATACTTATTTATGATACTGCATTTTATAACTAAAGCTGACATAAATAATTCTATAAAAGTTCGTTCATTCGTTAATACTTAAAATATATTTTCCGCATTACAAATATCTTTATGATGTCATGTCATAACTGACAAACCAAACAAGATAACTTTATTAATAATGGCCAATTATGAACTATCATTCCGTCGATAATTAACGAAAAATTTTCATAATATAAAGATACATATATAAGTAAGTAATTATGAAATATATGACACCAGGCCAGGGTTTAATCAATTCACGGCCACATACATTTTACATCGATATGTGTTTTCGAATTTTCTAAATTATATATTATCCGACGCTCTTACGATAAAGGAAAACATCATGAGGAAAGCTGCGCACGCCTGCGAAGAGATTCAAAGGTTGTGCGTGAAGTCGGTCAATCCGCAATGGGCCCGCGTGGACTACTAAGGCCTAAACACCCTTACGTGTAGGCTTGTGCCCCTCGGTGGGGACGTTAAATGAGCTGATGATGATGAAGTTTTACGTAACGGTCTAGAAATGGCTGCTGCTGCCGGCTTCTCTTAATTTCCGAAGATTGAAGTCGAAAATGAATTGGCCTTGAAATTAAAATGTACGTACCTATACAGTCAACATATAAATGATAGTTATATTATATCGTAGGGTTTCAATATGACACCGCATTCAGTATTTCCACTTTCCGAAAATTAACCCATTCAATGTCGGGAATCCAGACGCAATAGAAAGTCTATTGTGTCTGGCGCCTTAAGGCGTTATACTTAGCGGTCAAAGGGCTAAAACACGACCTAGCTGGCTGTGATTCGAGATATATTTTTACCGAATAAGATCTGTAGCACGTACCATACCAAAAGTACAAATTTCAATGACTGTGAAATATAAAGAGTGTATCAACACAATATGTTTGTATGGTAGAGATTTTATGTTATATTATGTGCTATGTACATATATTTATTCATTGTTCAGTTACTTTATTTGTTTGCAACAAGATAATCCGAGGATGTATATTATTTATTTTATGTTAAGAAATATATTGTGCTTGTAACAACATAGCTACATACTAAATAATAAATCTAGATTTATGCCCTGGTGGACACACTACCGTCTGTAATAAATTCTTGTATCTCCAATGAATAACTTATCAAACCCCAAGTAGTGCTGCTTGAATCGAGAGATTGGTGAACACAAATATTTATAACTGACTGAAGAAATTGTTGCCACATTAAATATATGAAATAATATCATTGAAAGCTCTAATTTAATGATAATATCGATAACGAAGCTATATTATAGAGAGGAATGCAATTATTCGAATATAAGTATTTTACCTTTGACTGAATAATACTGCATTTATTTTAATAAATTCTAAGCTTAAAAGCTACAATATATCTACGTTACATTAGGAATATATAACTCGTATATTGCCCCACAGCAAATAATTCCCTAACTAAACACTGTTCAGTACAAGAAGCTACTAGTACTATTACTTGACAAAGCATTGGAACTAATGTATTGAAAATTTACAGATAGCTATCCCTCGCTGGATACAGTCGAGGTCATGTGTTATTTTGTTAGTGTACGTGAAAGTAACTGGGATTTATTTAACTTTTGTTGAAATTTCTGATAGTTTGATATGAAAGATGATAGTTATTTACATGGTATAATTTTTCCAATCGTTCTTTTACATTACCTTTTTTTTGGACACAGGACACAGCTCCCACTGTAAGGCACTTCTTGCATAGCATAGATATGAGGTGATTACGTAAGTCCGTAACCAGAGGTGTGCACTCCATATATGCAAATAAGCAGTGCAAACCCGTGCGTAGAGACAACCCGGAAAATCACAACATATTGAATGATTCCCACTTATTCGCCCATTTTTCCTCTACAGTTTTTAAACCATAGGCGATCTGTTGTCAACAACAGCACTTAATTTGACAAAAATGAAAATTATTTATTGTTTTTGCAATTAGTGTCACTCGCTTTGCATACCTACTCATAATCTCTGTGCACGTCACTGTTGTAACTCACTATTTTTTTTTTTTTTTTTTTTTTTTTTTTTTTTGGGTAAAAAAACAATGTAGAACAATATTTGCTTACAAATGACATGACAAAAGTGCTATTTCTACACCAGCATCAATTACACAGATTAATAATACATAGTGAATAAAGAGTGGCAACACTACTTAAGACAGTGATCTACACAAAAGATGAATGATGACATAATACTGAGAAATTCGTTACATAATAGAGGAACATTTTATTAACAAAGTGGTTCACACAAACACATGAGTGCAGATACACAACAGTGAGCATTGTTTTGCATACAAGGAATGATACATTTTTAAGATTACACTACACTTAATGTTGAAACATAAATATAAACTAAACTTTGAAAAAGAGTGATTCTAAAACTTCAGCTGCTGCGCAGTGCTTCAAGTAATAGATTTTATAGGTACTTGGTCTCGTGGCCTAATATCAATTGTATTAAAATGAGTATTGTAAGAGTGTACTAAGCGATAGAGTGGCGATCGCTACCAGCGTTCGTACGACACGGTTAGTAGCAAATATTCGCAAATATCTCGGCTATGATTCTGGTTGGTACCCTGATACACAGTCTATTCACGAGAGGAATGCAATCATATCTATTGTGACAAATATCAACAACACATCGCCTCCAAAAACATTCGTCTCTCATTAAGCCTATAAATTTTGTATTTTTCCAAAAGTCGATATAATCTTAGATGACTGAACTATCATCCTAAGATGGCGGGGATATATGTATTAAGTTCTTTATGTTGTAGAATCCCTTACAGCACCGTTAGAGAGATAATAATGATTGTTAATCAATGTCAAGAGTCATAACACGATAAGACCGAATAAATATTTGAAATGTTCTCAAAACTAAAGGGCGTGCCTATCGCAGCGCTTCAGTGGTTTATTTGATTACCTGTCATGAAATAGCACATTGTTGGTGGAGGCTTTGGGGGTCGCAAGGTGAAAGCGGAATAGAATTCACTGACTATATTCTCAAATGGACGTCTGACATATTAACTAAAGCGTAATTATGATACCTTTCCGTACGATTTTGATTAGTTTTAAACATTTTGGGTAATGGTGTTGGGTGAATATGGTGTTCCTTGGAAATATATGTGTAATAAATTCCGGTGGTAATAAAATTCCATCCTTTCACTTTTAAGGGCGGCTTAAGTGCAAAAGGACTGGTAGCCGCACTCTTTCATTCAACCTGACCTTTCTAGATAGGTACTGAATTAGAACCCGCCTGCCAAGGAGGGGCAATACAATAATATAAAGGAAGTAGCAGAAAGATAGACCTTACTGACCCGAAAAGTGTAGTATTGTATTTACACATAAGCTGTTTGTAGATAGAGTTCACTACTGCGGATCAGGTTTATGTTTGGGGCAACTGTGCCTTAGTGCACTACGAGTATTACTATTAACACTGTAAATGTTATTATGGACAGGTATGCTACTGTAAGATAAGCGAACTAGTTTTTAATATAGGTACAAATTATGAAATAAAATAACACATGCATCTATAGACAAACCTCTTTTGTGTTTGGCCAGAATCAACAGGCACTGGAAATGAGGGTTACAGTTCAAAGCCTAATCCAGTTAGTAGTGGATTGCACGGTTTAAATAAACTATAATACAGAAAAAGGAATTAAATTATTCTTTATTATGTAGTAAAATAATTTCAAAAAAACGTTGGTAGACGCCGCTAACCAAATTTCCCCCAGCTCTTTGAACGCTCTTTTAAGTTTTTGCAGAGATGAAAGAAAATCATATACTTAGATTTATATAATAATTGTTTTCTTCAACGTTCAAATTAATCTTTAAAATAAGGTTTAAGATAATAACTTAAGTGCTTATTAATATTACTATGGTGCCATGAATTTAAAAATGATATATTATGAATTTATTTTCCAGCTATTTATTTATTAGTACGAGCTACCAAATCAGTGTGTTATACGCCCCTGCGAAAAGTCGTTGTATCGGTAATCCCGGAATCGAATGGCGAACTTGCGAACACGCTATCACGAAATTTTCGATGCAACTACTTTTCACAGGGGCGCACCCACAGACATCTCAATACATTTGGAAATCTGTGGGCGCACCACTCGAACTGTTTTTCGCAACAACGGTGTCCGAGGCTACAGATCAGACCCGTTTTTATTGTGTACTTCCTAAGTTTAAGCTATTTCTAAGTTCAGGTACATATTTCTTTATAAAACTTATAGGTATAGCTAATAAATAAACGCAGAAACTAAATTTTGATCTATGATTTTTATACCCTAAGATATCAATGGTGGTTAAAGTCTTGTAAATTTAAAATATTCTTAATTGCACAAGTTACCATACGTAAATATTTCCAAAAAGTATTAAAAAAGTACACAATGAACCGGCCATTTAACTCTTAACGTTGTCAAGTTAAGAAATGAACGAGTAATTGTTTAAGTTGTTTGCTTTACTCTGCGCGTAATCAAAAACTTCGGCATTAGATTTTTCCACCCCTTCTTTCAAGAGTTTTGGTATGTTGCAACTCGTTTCAGGTATATTTGTACAAACAAATTATTTACAGGCGCTGAGTTTATGTAACGGTTTTAATTGAGGATAACGCAATTATGTGTGTTTGTTTGTAGTTATCAAGTATTGAATACAGTTTTCACGTAAGGACCATTGGCTATGTGGATAATGCACTATCTTCCATTATCTTGCACAACCGTCGTATAGATATTCATGATTGTTTTGTTTTACGATCTAACCCCGCGCCAATGAGTGCTCCTTGCGATAGTCGCTCGTAAAACGACACCCGACACGTTTTACGGAATCCCATATGTATTTACGGCAGTTCCCGAGTTGCCCTTTTGTATTCGCGAATTTTACGCGCCGCCAAAATGCGGGCACTCGAAATATGCTGACAGTAAACGCGAGCGATCAATTAGAGTTACTACGATGTGCGAGTTATTCAGAAATGTTGATTGTGCATACCCAAATTATGTTGTTATTATCTCGAAGTAGATACATTTTTGGTAAGCCCGAGGGTCGACTCGGTAATGATGTGTGTGAACGTGAACACAGATCTATGTGTCAAGCGACTGGTTGAAGCGAATTGTACTGAATTTTTCTTAGTCATTGAATGAAACAATTTTTCACTGAAATGTCGGACGATTTAATCCAAATTTTTTTCTTATGAATACGAGTCGCGCTAAAGCTAAAGACTATTCATAGTATTTAACTTTGAATAGTCATGCTGCGAAACAACAAACGAGGAACTGCCGTTTGACCAACATGTGCTAGCTTAAAGTTGTAGACCAAATTTATATACAATGTTCTTACTTCAAATACCTACTAACAATTTATCTATTAATTCATAATTTTATTATATGAGTAGGTAGCTACTACGGGGACAGATAAATTTAAATCTTTTCTCGCTTGATTACCTTAAAGGATAAATACTGACCCGTTATATTAATTTTCTTCTGTGGCGTATAAAAGATTTGTTATTCCAAAGGATTACAGAGACATGTTATAATATAATGAATATCTTGGAGTCATGGTATCCAGCAATTTTACTCCATGTCTTATGCTCTGAACCCAGCTACAAATGCTTCAATACAGCATAACTGCTATAATAAGAAACCATACAATGTGTCAACTGACGGTTTTTTTTGTACTTAAAAACGTTTTGCCATCGTCTCAACCCTTCGCGGGGCAGTTAAAGATAGCAGTACCTATTACAAGGATAGGTTTAGTGAGGGAATGTTGCTACCCATTTCCTTAAAAGTTTAATCCATATATTTCCTCTCAATGCACCCAATAGTGGTGGTACAAATTTATTATTTGACGTTTCCACTCGGCAAATTATAATATATGCTAATTACAGAAAAAGTACATGAGTTCTTAGAAAACGAAACCAGACATTCTGTAGCAGTAACGTTTGACCTACAGGGAGATCAAACCGTTTATTTTTAAACATCCTTGTGTATTAATCAGGGTCACTACCAAATTCACCATTAAATCATTCGAACACTTGCAACGTAAAGAAATGTCGGTCGGCTTTTCTATTTGTGTACGTTTAAATTTAGAAGGAAAAACCGAGATGTTGAAACACCCGATGATTTCTTTTTATTCTTAACATAAGATTGCAAAACAAACAAGTTTGAAATGAATATCTTTTAGTATAATTATTTGATACAATGCGAAATTGACAGCACAATTTCGAAATTATTTTATAGCAATTTATTTGCGATTTTGAAATACTAATAATTACATTAACATTCCGTTTTAGTGCGAAGTCCTCTGTTGGAGTAATGAACTTGAATAGGCTATTTGGTCATAGCTACATCATTGATGAGGTCAGACCTAGATTCAAAATGCCCACTTATTCCATGTTATTTTCTTCTCTCTTCTTCTTCTGTCTATAATTGGGACGTTATGGTAAATATTTATATGTAATTTACTAGTCTTAATTGAAATCTTAGGATCTTTTGAGAAGACCCTATCTTATTGCCTAGTGTGCCGGTAAACCTTCTGTAGTCCTAGAAAATAATAAATCTACTCCTGAGAACATATGAGAGGGAGCTCCTTGCTTAATTTGGCACGATGTAGTTTGGCTTGGTTACAGTAGAACGTTTTAAAATTATTTCTATTGCTATTGTTATATATTTTAAAACATGCTTAAAATAGGAAGAAATCGAAAAAATCATCGGAGTTATAGCAATCATACGAATAACATACAATTTAAACACAAACCCATACTTAGTAAATGATATTTGCTTAATTTTCTAATATCGGTTGTTATCAACTTAGTCCATTGTATTCTTATCGTACACGTGCGCTTCTCATGGGCACCAATCTTTACTATGACTATAAATATATCTTTATCTATTGATTTATCTTTGTGAGCAATGAAATTATTTTCATGATAAGAATAGCAAAAGCATATCTACATTTTATTATGACGACTGTCGATTCGTTTTACATGCAATGATGTGAGCTAGGTAGATAGCGGGATAAAATTTACAATTCAATGTATTACATTGAATTATTTTTTACTGTGCCATTATAGGGGATACATTAGCAGAACAAATATTAGTGTAGTGTATACCCGTTTTACAGAATAAGTTACTAGGTGTGAACGTAGATTGAGAGCCGAGAGTTGGGATAAGGAATGTAATTATGAGATTAAAAATAATATGAATATATCAATTTAGCCCAAATAGCTTTCTTTAAAAACTGCTGATAACAAAAAAAATACAGTATATATTGTATAATATATTTTCGAAGAAAAGTATTCTTAGCCATGTAAGAAAATTGAAAAAATGTAAAACGCAAGAACACGTCTTTGAAAGTTGAAGAACGATCACACTGCCGAAATTTGCGAATATACAAACCAAAGGCAAGTACAAATGGGCGTGCATGATGATGTAAATATTAAACACGATGAGTTGTGTACATTGTCCCTTAAACCGAGGACGCTTGCTTAGCAAAATTGAATTGAATATCACGGGCACGGCAGAGCGCTCTTTTAGCAGAATTTACGCCAGATAAGTATGAATAATTTTGCTCTCACATCTCGCACTGGAAATCTTTTTAATACAAAGTTGAACGCGGTTAATTATAGTCTGTGAAATTCAAAAATAACCTTGTTTTTTTTGTAAGGCATCTCATTGAAAATAGAATACACCGTTTCATTTTGTTTTTATTAGATTTTATATGTCATGCCGTGTGACTGCGATCCCGTGATCGTTGTGACAAACAAACTTTTAATATATATGTACTGGATTCCTTACTATTTTTAACTTGTCCGTAGCCGATCGACGGAGGTAGACTCATCATCATCATCATCATTACAACCTAATTATGTCCACTGCTGAACGAAGGCCTCCCCTAATGATTTCCACGCGGACCGATCCCTTGCAGTTGACATCCATCTGCTACCCGCCACCTTAACCAGATCATCCGTCCATCTGGTTGGGGGTCGGCCTACGCTTCGCTTTCCGTTACGTGGACGCCACTCGAGAACCTTTCCGCCCCATCGGCCATCGGTTCTACGCACTATGTGCCCTGCCCACTGCCACTTCAACTTGCTAATCCTCTGGGCTATGTAGAGGTAGACTCACTAGATGTTATTTAGTCTTTATCTTATTGTACTTTTCTTGTGACTTTCGGGCTATGTACGATATAAAAGCTACAAAAGTGTTTCTTACCATAGATTGACACTTGATTGTAGGACGTTAAAGACAGATAAATATTGTCTTAAACTCCTTACAACCAAAACTTTGAACAATTACGATTGATCTGAGATATATTTCAAAAGTAACACAATACTCGCGTATAACAAGAGTAACACTACATAGCTTGCAGTAAAAGTTTATATTAGATTTGGCAACCCCTAATGATGGTATGAATTTTATTGTGTCTGGCATACATTTTGTTTTTTTTGTCAGGATGTGACACTAATAAACAAGTTTTCAGCGAAAATCTGCCAAGAAAATAATGATGCCAATCTGATAGAGAAAAATAGGCCTAACCCGATATTTCAATTAACACTCACAACCAGAGATGAACCTGTACTTTTAGTGAGCTTTAACCGTGAATATCCTGGTATCGTGCACAAAAAGACATATGCCCAATGTAAATTGATCCGTAATTATTCAGAAAATGCCTAAAAGAGGTAGCTCATTGTGATGTAACTGTAGGATTGACCTAATGTTAACAGCACATGTTACTTTTCGCGATCGTCTCTTCAGACGTCACTCATAGCAAGGGTTAACGTTTGTTGAAACACTTTTTTACGTCGGCATTAAAAATTATTCAAATGTATATTTTTATGTGTTTTTGTATAACAAAGTCATCACGGATTTCTTTGACGTAGACCCGTGATCTGTCGGTATTTTTGCAAAATACAACTACTGTTGTTGCCGGCTTAAAATGAAATCGATCTTTGAGAGTTATGTGTTAAAATAATTTAAAATGATGTATTATTTTTCGTGTACCTCGGTGAGTATTGTTAACTGACATATTTTATTTGTCTTAATGTATACTGTTTCATATTTAAAAGTTAGTACACTTGTTACGTACTCATACCTATACAACATCAGCAAAAGTTTCATATAACAGTTTTTTTAAATACAACACAAACGTCCACTCACATGACCGATAAAATATGTATTTTCTTTCTCGTCCACTTTGGAATTATAGAATTGTCAAGTTCATCATTACTTTACGATTAACGTTTTGATAACACTGTTCACTCATTTGCCAATTTTACTTATTTTACGTGTGCCGCTTATATTTTCAATACTATCACGAGGTGTTTACCTATCATTGCTAAATGCACTCTGTCTTTACTTCCTATATATTATGTTGTATGGAAGTGTTGGTAGACCTATTAAATGAATAAAAAAAATACTCCATTATATACGAGTAACACAGTTTATTCTGATACTATGTTACTTAGGTCAACACCCCTCACGTACACTAACAAAGTTCCAACCTACAGGCGCGTCCCTGACTGCTGTTAACTTAATCATCTTGCTATTTCTGCTTTTCTACCTACTAGTTTTATCTCGTAGTGCCGCGTTATCAATGAAAATGGCACTCCACTAAAGTAGTTAGCTTCCAATTATCTTGCCAAAGAGTACAATAAATATGTCAACGCTGCCATTAGCTGAAAACATTTCGTATGTCTTAACAATTACGTTAAGGTTTGTTTGCATACCTACGTCTTACTGATTAACTATTACGTAACATTCAATGATAGTATAGTACAGTAAGTTGTCCAAATCCGATTAAAAGTTCACACTGAAAATACAGTCTTTAAGCTTATTAAGTATACATGCGATGAATCACATTTTATACAATCAACCGAGAAATTAACCTTTAAAAAGTTTATTGTATCGACGATGTTTATTCGGTGATTTATTTTAAACTAGTACTTAATATTTACAAACTTTCAATTATGGCGAGTTTATGAAGTCTACGGCTTCTTTAAGTTTAATAATCAAGTACACATCGCGCTTGTCGAATTAGTCTTCGTAGTTTTGTAGTATCAACATTGGATCAACGTCAGTACTAACATAGACCCTTTTTTGAGAAGAGAATCCTGCATTTTATAGTACCCGATTACTTATGTCGGACTCCTACCGACTAAACTTCTCAGCACACGACGAGCAGTCATGCTTGTCGTGTGACGAGTTGTGGAAGAGCGCAAGGCGCATCCATCCAATAAGCCCTGCATTATATGCGCGGATCCACCTCCACTCTGTTGGGAGTGAGAGAAGCGTCCATGGAGCCACGGACCACCCTCATACTAACATAGGCCCTGCCGGAGCAGAAATTATCACGTGCAAGCCCAGTGACAGTTTGTAAACACGTTGTTAATAAATATGTCTGACGCGTGATACTTGGGTTAATATAAAAAAAAGAAACACGAAATAGCACATATTATGCCAGTTTTATTTGAAGTTTCCGTTATTCTATTTTTGAATATTTTATGTATGCGACATTATTGTGTTACATCTTCATTTAACTTCTAAAAAAATCTGTCATAATCTGCGCAAATTATTTGCATTAATTTAAAATAACGTAATGAATTTAATTATAGAATGTGCTTTTGTATAATCGAACACCACATGGTATTTATTGTCGAACGCATTAAATATATTTACACATTCTATCGATGATTATTTTGCAATAATATTATGATTATGTTTTCGTTGCACGCATTGATCACGATTTGCTACAGCTGCCTTGAACTTGACCGTATCTATGAGTAAATACGTATGTGTGAGCGTGACTCATGACATGAGCGAAACATTTTTTAATTTCGTGTCGGCGCCGCCGCATTCTCTTAATTGTATCATGTGCAATAATCATATAAACTGTTAACTCTAATTAGAACACCCAAATTGGATCTAATTGTTTTTTCCTCGAACCAAAAAGTTTCGCTCACAACTTGATTGCTGCCGCCAACTAGCGAATGTAAAAACGGTTTCTTTGTTCAATAAAGTAATAAAATTCATGCTGACTTGCGAAAACCGCAAAATTTTACTAAGTGACAGAAGTTTACTGAATCGAACATAAAGATCTATAAAAATTTATAAAAATTTAACAAATTGCCTATAGATTTAAAAAATAAGAATGGCAATTTATTTCGAAAGGAATTACTATCATTTTTACAAAAAAAGCATATTATACGCTGACGGAGTTTTTAACAGACCAACTTTGAATGTGGTTTGTGTTAAATGTAATAATTATTTAATGTTATAATTTTTAATGAAATAATTATTTAATGTTTTAATTTATTCAGTGTATGATATATTTAATGTTATGATAAAAAAGGTATATTTCGACATTTCTTAATTAGTTTGACATTTCTTATTGTAATTTTTTTTGACCTTTTGTATAAGTTTGACATTCAAGTAATTGTTTGACATATAAATTCAGTAGTGGTACATACCTGTAATACAATAAATCCCAACACAATTAAATTTTATATGTATTAAAAATTGTAATTAAATATTTTTTTTAAACATTTGTACGCCTGTTAATGGCAAGACATGGTGTTACATCCTCTAATATGACACTTACCAACTGTAAAACATTTTACTTACCTGTGTCTTACAAAAAAAAAAAAAAAAATTTTTTTATAAACGAAATCATATAAATAACCGCGAAATATATTTGATGAATTACAAATTGCCACGATCTGATTTATGTAGATAACTTTAATAAAGGTACGACACGCCGCGACTAGTCCCTACTCAAGAATCACGCTCTGACAAAAATATATGATGACAGCAAATTCAGCTTGATAGATAAGGCGACAGGGAAATTGAATATACTTTTGAACTAAATTTCGCCCCCCGGTAGTATAACGTTGTTGTCATTCGTGCACCTGTCACCTGAAACATCTATAGTATGAGAACGCAGACCTTCTGGCAATGGTAAGAGGTCGAGGCGTCGACTGAAATATCGTTACATACGTCACGCTCATTTGTAAAAAACTTTCATTGAAACTGATTGCAAGTGAAATTAATCACACCGCTACAATTACGATTACACCAAGGCGTTCTTCTCTGTATAGATATTAAGAATCTGATATTTCCGCTTCTTTTTGGTTCAGCCTAGTTTCAGCAAACGCTACGTAATAGCTGAAATCCAAAAAATATTTGGTTGGCTCACACGATCCGTAAGTTGATTGAGGCGACGTGATCCCCTTCTTATACTCCTGGCGATGCTTTTGGTTATTTCCTGCTTATCATGTATGATATGTGCGCCTTGACTTGATTTTATTACCAGTGGAAGTTCCTGTGTAATTTTTAATAAATGCAGGTGTACGTGTGAATGTCATAAAATTTGATATACGCCAATATTCGAGCGTTGAATATAAAACAAGGCTCTAGAATGTACTTTTACGACTGTTCTGATATGACGGTTTATGGATTCAGGATTTTTCAGGGGAGTGTTTGAAATATCAAAATATACGTAAGCCAGTGAAAGCTAATCGTGTTTATTGGTAAGCCATGTCTGGAACATAAAATATGGTAAATAAACAAATGCTACTCGGCGAATATTTTTTTGGTAAAATGCCAGGTTGGTTCATGTTCTACATATTTCCGCAAATACCAAAATACTCTTACCTACTTGTCGCTAGCTAGTATGTTAGTGAGACAACATTTATCATTCAAACACTACGAACAAACAAAGAAATACATAAAAATATTATTCGTTCTGTAGTGTAAGATGGTACGCAATATGATTAAATACATCTATGTATGTCCTTGTAATAAAAATTACACATACGAATCCCCGAAACAAGGCAATGCTCATAATTACTCACCGGTTACGGTTTTATTTTCCTAATAACCCGCACGTATAATACTCGTAGGTAATTACTTCACTGCAAAATCTCGGTAAGCACAGGCTTTCTGTGTCTTTTGCAAATATATTTAAGAGTTCGTCCTAGAAGCCTTTCATTTTCGGGTATACGCCTCTCGCGTCTCAATTTGTCTTTTGATAAATTTGTTCGTAAACGATCTCAATAAAGACCCAACTCCTCGTCGTCGCGATACCCAACGTTCTCAGATAATCTGTCGCATGTCCATGTATTTTCCTTATTATATTTTAAAATTGAAATTTTGTCATCCAATTTTAAGTATCGCGTTTTTGTCTATTATATCTTGATCTTTAGAATAAAATAGAAGATACATTATTTACGAGAAACACGGTACATTAGGTAATAACATATTAGTTTAAAGTTTCACATGTTTTGCCAAGTAATTGGCGTCTCAATGTAACATTAAGGTATCATGAGGTTTAAAAACTTTCGATTTCGTTCAATGATGCAAAATATTTTGGGTGCAAACTTATACGTGCGTGTCTATTTTCCCTTGAAGATAATCTAACACGGTATAAGTTCGGCTGACTATTAGATAAGTTCCACCCTCGTCTTATTTGAAGATATCAATATCCGTGTGGTAACATATTGCACTGGAAGTAACCATTTGTGGACGTGACTTACATATTTCCTTTACTTTCTTGGTTTTATATCTCGACCTTACTGCCACAAGGTTTTAAACATGAATAATATCGTTGATGATGGTTTTGTATATCAATAAATGGCTTATTTATCATCATCATTATCATCGGCTCATAAGGTGACCCGAGGGGTACGAGCCTACGCGTAAAAGGTGTATAGGCCTTAGTCGTCCACGCGGGCCCATTGCGGATTGACCGACTTCACGCACAACCTTTGAATCTCTTCGTAGGCATGCGCAGGTTTCCTCACGATGTTTTCCTTCACCGTAAAAGCGATGGATAATATTCATATAATTTCCAAAATTCGAAAACACATTGGTACGTGTCGGGATTTGAACCTCAACCCTCCCGGTAAGACTGCAACAGTTCACACCATTCAGCCACCGACGCTCGTATTTATAATGTATTAGAAATCTTTTACTTTGCAGCACCAACATCTGCAAAACAAACACTGAATGCCACTGTAGTATTTCTTTAGCAATATAAAACCTAGATAACAAGCGGCCAGTTTTACGAGCGTCCCAAATTACGCCGCCACCGGCCTTAATATCGTGCTGAGTTTTTCCCAAAACATATTTTACGACAAAAGTTACAATTATTACGGAAATTTGGCTCTTTGGTGTAATGAAAGTTTTAATGAAGTAAGGTTATTTAGTTTCTATTCGGTTTTGAGGATCATAACCAGCAACCACACTTATTAATTACTTAACTAATTCATATATGATCCGTAAGTCTTTTAAATTTGTAGTTATTGCTAGCTAATTGTTTCTTTTATTTATTGCCTGATTAGTTAAAAACCATACCGCATCAGAAGAATACATCGTTCCATTTTCGGGTTTCTTCATTTTCGTTGCAGACGTCAAGGGATCAGGGTAATTTGCCCACAGATTGTCAATATTCCGCAGATGGTGTCTCAACTTCTCACATTGTATCCTGTAGCAGTTGCGTAGCATTTACTTTAATTTTTAGATTGAAGTGTGGATTTTTACGTTTCGTTTGTAAAAGGCTTATAAAATTTACAGTGTTGATTTTCTACGCTTCGATTTTTCTTAAATCATCCAAAATGATTTGGAACCGTTGAAATTGTAGAGTAATCTTTTTCTCAATTTAGTCCGCCATTTTAACGCATAATACTGATTGAAGGCAATACAGACTTTTCCATTCTTTTCTTTAGCCAATTTTCGCCAAATTGATTGAAAGGCGACGCACAATTTGTCTAATTGATCTGAATAAATCGGGAAAACGAACGTGATAACAAATTTAGTTCTAGCAGACCATTTTCTATGGCATTAAATGAAAGAATTTGAATTTAATGGCAACCTTTTTTAGAACACTGTTCTTGAAAATATTTTAGCCATTTAAGATATGTTTTATTGAAAAGACTTCAATCATTATGTTATTATATGGACGCTAAATAAAAATATGAACAATAAGAATCTACAAAATGGTGCCGACTTTGTGAGCGTATAATCGTTACTCAGTTAACGATACAACTAAATTACCTTAGTGTAATATTTTAAGATAGATACTTGTAATTGATTCTTGATTTATTTACCTACATTAAACGTTTATGGAAAATGCTAATTCGAATAGCAGTCAAAGATCTCTTTGCATTCGCTGAATCAAGGAGAGTGTATCAACATTATGTAATTAAAGCGTATTTCTCTGTACAAACAAGCTTGTTTTCTTTGTTCACATGCGTTTGAAGTTGAGTAAAACAATGTAGTTCATCTGACCCACATGTACACCCACTAGATGGAAATTATTATTCATTGCTGCTAACATCTTCTAGAATCATTCAGTAGACTGGAATGAGAATGCAAATAAGTTTCATCGTTCAAGTTTTCATTGTATTTTAACAAGTTAAGCAATCTGGGTTTATTAGCGTTTTTTTTTGTTATCTAGAACGAGACTCGACGTTGATCTTTACTAAAATTAAATTAGAAAGGAAAAGCGCTATATAGGATAAATAGCGGCATCCCTTTCTAACTTATTTAAGTAAAAATCAATGCTTGAGTCTCGTTCTAGAATGCGGGCTTAAATGTTCGTTCTGTATTTTGTTAAAATTGGCAAACTCTCGTTTAGATTTTTCGAATAAGTATTTCAGCTAAGGAAAACTTCAACGATCAGTAGATCCTAAGCTAATCCTGACGCAAACTGTTCAAAATGTAATTTAGAGCTTACTAAATTTACACTGGCCAAGTTAAACTTTGTGTGACGTTGATAACTCTTAATGTTGTTTTATAATTCATTGTTAACCCTTTAGTGAATATGGAAGCAGAAAAAGTATTGTCATTTATTTTATTTTTTTAACTAGAAAAGTCGTTATTCGATGACGTTGATCGTAATAAATTTATTTATGTCATGATTTATTGCCAAATTTTAATTTGCGCGCTAAACTTCTACTACGTAACTTGATTTTAAATAAATACGCACATTATTTATATGTAACTTCATAGCTGTTCCATTAGTCATGCTTCATTTTCCATTTTATAACTCATTCAAATATAAATGCATGGTTTCACCGGTGAAATAATTTATATAGGAGTAAAGATTTATATTTTCGATTTTTACTCCTTTGGTTATTGAAGAGTGTGTAATTTTAATGTGTACCATTACCTTTCCTAACAATACAACTTACTAGCAGTAACTTACCTTATCTACTATTAGGTCGGTAGGATATACTTTATCATGTTTACTCGAACCACGTGTCAATAAGATGGTAGATATGTTGATGAATAACATATAACAATAGAAACCGCCTTTTTATGTTATTACACCTTAGTAGCCAGAAAACTCAGAAAGCCTACAAAACTCTTGTGTTTGGGTAAAATAATCTTATCGACGTTAACAATTTTGTAGCTATCAAGATTATAAGTCAACCAGTAAGGGTATTTAATGTATTGGAATAACTCAATTCACTGAAGTGGGTAATGTAATAATCTTGTTAATCGATAACCCCGCTTTGATTAAATTCCTCACAAAATGGGAAAACGTGAATTTAAGGGATGTCGCTTTATCGGCTACTAAATTCTTTGTTCAGAGTTAAAAAGTGATTAAAGGGAAATAGAGAGGAACGATGAGATCCCATTAAAAGCGACCTGGAGAAAAACTTTGATAGTTACTTAATTTGCAGTAACTTTTATGTATTTGCTTATGTAAATTATATATCACTTTCATCAGTGTTCTTTTTGATGTATCTGGATAAAGAATTTGGAAATAGGAGAAATTATCTCTTAAAATTACTTACTTATATGCCGCGATTATAAGGATTATATATATGTTTCTTAATTATATATATAACACATCATAATTTGCAAGAAGAACTGTCAAAGTAGTTTTGCCATTACATACATATTTATTCATTGTCATTTATTTGCAGAAAACATAATATCCTATCTATTACATATAAATAAATTGGAGTGTCCGTTTATGATATTAAAATAATCTTTTTTCTTATATTAAAATAATCGAAATGCATATGATAATAATATTAGCTTTTGTTGGTATTTTTTATTATTTTTGTCTGTCTGTTTGTTCCTGGTAATCTATGAAACGGCTGGACCGATTTAGACGGGACTTTTAGGCAGGTAGCTGATGTAATAAGGCAAAAGAAAGACTACATTTATTTTAGAATATTAATGTACCGCGCGGCGCGCAGTTTACGACGCGTAAGCTTCACGCTACTCTTTACTGCGGGAGAATATCTTATACCGCTGGGCACAGCTAGTGTATAACATAAACCATGGCAGTATTATGCCCCAATTAAGCTTGTGACATGAATTCATAAACCTAGGTGAACCCATAAACACAGCATCACATGCAACGCGGCTGCTTAATTAAAGAAAGCAATTAAAGATAAGGCGAGGAAACTTGTATAGTTCCACTCAATACTTTAACATTGTTCAATGTGGAACTTCATTCATGGCAAGAAATAAACATTTTTAAATTTTATTAAATTTAAACAATTATTAAAATTTTAAAACACCTAATATTTTTACTTAGTTGAAATCTTGGAGTCTTATTCCTCCGAGGTTGAAATAGACGGCATAACATTTTAATTTTAAAAACATGACTCTAAGCTTCTCATTTGTTTATGATAATATAACTTTAATAAAGAGTTCTACAATATTGCCCACATTAGTCATAGTTATGGGAGATCCTAAGAGAATGACCATATGAAAATAATATTTTTAATGTCTTAACAATTGGTACTTTGGTTACATGTTAGTAAATTAAGATTTAATAGCATGTTTCATTAATTTAGATATAATGCTAACAATTTGAATGCGTGTTTCTTATGGAAATTAAATAATATTTAAATATTCCATTACAGTTTATTGTTGTGGAGCTATAAAAATATGTTTTAGAATTGACCAAACCTTTTGAATATTGATTGACTACCCGTCAAAAGATTCGATAGCGTGTAGCCTCCTGTTATTATGTAGTGAAATGTGTTATTATACCAATACCTTAATTTGTAAATAAAGTTCATTGAAAAACTTTTAAGGGTCAATTAGAGTAGGGAACCGGAAAACTTAAGGATGAAAAAGATAGGAACCATTATTGTGATGGTAAGTCATTGAACAATCCGTTATACTAGCCTACCCGTGCACCCAAAATAAATCGTACTTTCAACAATTAAATATATTCAAAAAATATGAAAAAAGCTGCTTCTTCTTCGCTTTTTTATGTTAAAAATAGTACAGGACGGTCAGGTAACTCATCTGATGGTAAGTGACACGCCTGACCTTATGACAGGCAGCATTGATGGAGACCAACAACTGATAGACAATTATTATTCTCCATCAAACGCGGTAATCAAAACATCAAAACGGTAATTTTACTAGCTTTATTTTTATTGTTTTGCTCCCATCTTCATCATCATCATATGCCTCTCATGTTGCAAGGCATAAAATTACGTCATGGGACTGTGCACTACTACTAGGCGCCAAGGACTAGTGGTCTAAGCGTTTTAGTTTAAATCAACAAATGGTTGAGCTTAGACCATGGGTCCGAATCCCACTCACTTTCATATGAACATCTCATGTGTTGTTTCCCCTTGGTTTGGCTTTAGTTATTGCAGTCTGAATCATTTCAGCCCTTATCCGCTAAATTTTAAAATACGCTTAAAGGATCGTAATTGGGTCTCAATTGTTAATTTTGCCCTTATTCGTTCTGTTTTATGGTAGGATTTCAATTGGTAACACCATAAGTCAATTCATTCTAATTTATAATTACTATTTGAAACCATTAACATATTAGCTGTACGGAATTCCAAATTTACAGTTGGATTGAAAAGTTATATGGTTTCGTAATGTCAAGTAAAATTTATCATCGATCGGCCCACTGCTGGGCACAGGCCATTAGGCCGTAGCCCACTACGCGGACCCAATGTGGATGGGTGGGTGACTCTTCTTGATTAATTGTAGATGCCTCTAGTCGAAAAGTCACCTGAGTTACTCATTATAATAATATAATAGAATAACAACAGTCCTCACCAATAATGATTTTTTTATTGTTTTCTCTCGTTAGTATTCGGATTTAATAAAAAATCTTTTTCATTTTAAAGCATAACAAAATGAACTTCCAGACTATTATCGTCAACTGCGTAACTTCGAGTATAACAAAAGCGTAAACCGTAGGAATGAACTAAAGCGGGTTCAGAGCGCAAAGTTTACAGAGCCTGTGTTCTGGTCTGTTCAGGCATAGCTAGGCACAAAGGGTTCGTGTCAGCGCCCTCGAATCTGTTATTAGATATTCTGTCTGGACCCTTTCCGCCAAAAATATGCCGATGTACTATATAAAGCTTCGTAACCATTTCATGCATATTATCTCTAGTGAAATCTAACCATGACTAGAGTATTACTACACTTGATTTGATGGAAGACGCGTTGGTGTAATGGTTAAGAAGTCCACTACAACGCCAAACAACTCCGTTTGTGTTCAAGTGCGTTCGGTTGACAATTATACAAGTTATCGTACTGACACCGACTGATATAAGTGACCAGAAAATTTTACGAGTCCCTTCGTACTCTGAGAGACATCTTAGGCCACTGGACTAGCTGACGTGGTAGGTAAAGACCTGATCTCATGACCATGTTTTGAAAGATCTGTACTGCAATGTGGGGACCGGGAGACCTATGTGTGAGGGAGGTTGCTTACACACACTACAGTGCTCTGCAGTGTAACGTTATATGTTATATGGTTGATTGATTGGTTATTTTGTTTATCCGTTGGTCACATAATCTCAAGTTAGTCACTACGTTTGAGGCTAGATGCGTGGGTGTCTATGTCTGTGTGTATTCAAACTGATTTATTTTGCTAAAGAATTCATTCATATTAATATTGCTAAGATAAAACATGTTGTTTCTCTTGGTTCCCTTAGTAAAGCCTCTTTTACGTGTAAATTTACTCTTTGTTTCACAACTTACCTATTCAACTCACAAAGGTTCTTAAAGAACATTTCGGCGTAGAAAATAAACTACTGAGCTTCTTAACTTTGTATCTCTCAGTTGCGTGACCACGTACATCCTATTGTGCCAATTCTCCCGAATTAGGTTAAGTAGGTGTCGTTTCCTCGTGCAAAAGGGCAATGCCATGTTTATTAGGATAACTGATGTGGTTTTCAAAATTTGCACCAATGAAGGAATATTGACAATTTAATTAAAATAATTGAGGAGGATATATATAATATACATATATAGGTAATACAAAGGTGACTGACATAGTGATCTATCTCACAGCCCTAACTACTGGGCAGGTCAGACTGAAATTTGGCATGCAGTTACATAGTATGACGTAGGTAACCCTAGGATTTTGATAAATTTTTCCCCCTAGGGGATAAAAGTTTTTATGAAACTATGTCAATTTTGTACCGATCGGGCAAGACTTTGCATGCATAAAACTATTACTCTGAGGATTCTGATATACTCCTTAGGTGATGAAATAGGGGATGAAAGTTTGTATTTAAATCTTAGATTTTCGACATAGCAAAGCCGAAAAAACTATGTATAATAGCGGGCAAAAGCTAGTAAATAAATAAAGCAATTGTGGAGTCTTATTGTAGTTCTACTCTGGTGTAAGAACTGTACTGTATAAATTTCATATATTTATATAAGTTTTTCAAATAAGTTATTTCATACCAATCTTTGTAGGTCTGGGGTTAACGATCCTTTTTTATGGACGTTTATTTTACTGCGACATGGTCCTGTTTTTACCAGTAAATGTTGTTTTCATCAAAGTCACGCTACAGGGCAATATTAAAACATTTTATAGGAAATTATATTGCTCTTTATTGTGGTATAGTTCCTACACGCTTCTGTTTGTTGCCCCTGCAAAAATATTATGTTGACGACAAATTTAGGGAAAAAACTTTAAATTTTATTCAAAGACAAAATAAACTATAAGATGGTGTTTATAAAAATGAAATGTAATGTGGAAAAGATGTACTTTTTTATATAAGATGTCATTTTAAAATAAAAAGTGTGATTTAAACGAAAAATTGTCCACCTGACAAATAATAGTAATTAATGTGCTCGGATAGGTTGTGTTAGTTTTAATAAAAGATTTAATCCCGAAACAATTTTATTGTTAACATGCCTGATTTTATTCATTATGAATTCCTCAATCAATTTGGAACTCATGTGACTTAAATGAAAAATATCACGCTACGCATACGTCACTTCTTTTCAAATACATTGACCTAAACATTGAGTATGTTATTTTAGAATCCACTTCTGGGTCTGAATTAACTGCTCCATAAAAACATTTCGATTCAATTGTGGTTTAATTTGCAGAGCCGCGTCCGCATAACTTGGTAAACACATTACGGCCACTCTTTCAATGTCAAAAGCTGGAATTCAGTATCATGAATTACACCTACATTGTTAAATTTTCTTTATTTAGGTACAGTGGATGCCGACGTCATGATTGGCAGGTGACCAACAATTTGAGTTTAATTGACAAAATTACATAAAGTGGTTTGTGGGTGACAATTATTAACTTTTTGGTTTGAATTAAAAGCAAATTAATCAGGTTCCATGAAATTTGTATGAGAATCTTTTAATGATTCTCATTGTTTTGGGATCTTGCGGATCCAGATATTGTTGGCTGGATGCCAGGATCTAACTATTCTGTAATGTGGACGAGCCTGATAGGCCAATATGTACGCGTATTGAAGCATTCCTGATAAGAATTGGTATTTAACGCTATTTTATTCATATAGTCATGCCAGACATTTTGATTTTAGTATCAAACTTAACTGTTGCCTTCCGATCTGGAGGGCGCAGGTTCAAATACCGCCACGTACAGATCGATGTATTATCGAATTTTCGAAAATATATGTATGTTATCCGACGCCTGCAAAGAGATTGTGCGTGAAGTAGGTCCGCGTGGACGACCTTTACGGGTAGGCTCGTGCCCCTCGGTGGGGACATTTAATGAACTGATGATGACGATAATCACACATTTTATGAATGTGCAATGATCAATCCCTGATTTTAATTTATCTAACCTAACACAATGTATGATAATTTAGTGGTAATAATTTTCATGTAATACAATAGGTCAATTTTCTTAATAAAACTTTTTTCTTTATGTCTTAATTGTAAACTAAAGTTACAAAATATCACTCATCATCATATCAGCCACATGATGCTGAATATAGGCCTTCCCCAATAACTTCCACTCCAAACGGTCGGAACTATCGGCATCCAGCGGCCACCTTCCTTAGGTCAAAATATCACTAAACTGTTCAATTTAATTAACTTGCTTATTATATACCCCACTTGTAGTACCTGCTATATACTCCAAATAAAAAAAAAATTACTTTCTTTCATTAATTTAGTATACAAGTGTGTATTTATGCTGAGGCAAGGTAGCTTGATGTTTTGTTGTTCAACACGTAGTAGAAGATATGATCTAATATTTAGTCCTCTGGGACACTACGTGGCTTGGTTTAGTAATTTATTACGCTCCACTTGGAACCCTATGATTAAATAGAAGAGTTCATTGTTATTTATTATTTTATTTTGTAGGAGCAATTGCATTTTTAGTTATAATGGTAATTGATACTGCGGAAAAATTCGCTTTTCTATGATTACGGCCATTGCTTTGCTATGGTTACGGAAATATTAAAGGAATCAGGACGTGATAAATATTTAGGTAAGTGGATTATTTACTTGGGTATTGCAAACGCGTGAACCTTTCCCGATGATGCTGAATCGAATAGGAAAATGTACAATACTTGAGCCACCCATTTGGTGTAGCGGTTGAGACGTTGGCTACTACACCAAGGGTTCCGGTTTCGATCCCCGGGTAGGTAGGTACCAATGTGTTTTCGAAGTTTCGAAATTATATGTACGTTATCCGACGCTCTTACGGTGAAGGAAAACATCGTGAGGAAACCTACGCATGCCTGCGAAGAGATTCAAAGGCTGTGTGTTAAGTCGGCCAATCCGCACTGAACCCGCGTGAACGACTAAGGCCTTTAAACCCTTCACGCGTAGGCTCGTGACCCTCTGTGGGGACAACTAATGAGCTGATGATGAAATGTGGATTATAGCTCTTTTGCAATCTATATTACCTACTAATTAAGTGAGATTAAAGGGATCATTTGTCGGTTTTAAGTTTTCTAGTTACAGTATTTTCAGTAAAGCACTGCGCCGCCTATCAACCTATGTATATTCAGCCGCGACGTTCCCTTGTAAAGAATACATTCCCCCACATTACTTTTTATTGGGTCTACACTCTCATTTTCCATTTTATTATTCTTTTTACGAAACCTTTTATATTCACATTTTGAAGTCGTAAAACTTTTGTACGTTTTGATTTATCTAATTGTACGTTTGTGTTTATTCTATAAGAGTAATGAGATAAAAATAAATAATCTCTTAAATCTTATTAGCCGAACTGCGCAGCAATAGATACCGTAACCTGACTAATCCTTAAAATTACAAATAATAAATCGGCCATCTAAACACCCCACACAATAAATCGATTTCCTTGAAATCTATCTCGTGTTAAAAATTCAACACAAAGTGATACCCACGCGTAGTTTTACCAAAAAAAAGCTTAGGTATGCTATAAATACTTATTATTTAGACGCCAGAAAAGTCAAAGCGACTTATCTATTATTTATAACTGTATTAGTTGGTTTCTACACAGTATCCGACGTATTCATTACGAACATTGTTCTGTAATAATGAACTGGATCGATAAGAGAAACATTACATCTTAAACGGTTGTCGGTTATCGAGTGGATTTCGTTTCATGATTCATTAGATAATGTATAGCCTTATAGATATTATCAATTACGTGTCATTTAACATGTGTTTAGTATCTGTGTGCTACAAGATATATTCTTTATACTATCTCTGCCATGGCTTGTTGTGTGTGCCTAGTAGACTAGTTCATTAAAATCTTATTCAAATTATCTTTAAATAAAACAATATTAAAAATCATATCCTCGTTTAAAGCATATTTTTTTAATAATAAATTTAAAATTTTTTTGTAACATAGTTAACATTTTTAACTTAGACGACTTTCAAGACTAATTATTATATGTATTAGGTTACGTAAGAATTGAAAGAATCTTGCTAGATTGATGACTTGATCCCAAGATTTGTGATCAAGCCCCAAACACCTGGTATGGTCATCAATCTTTCCATATTACACGGATATTGATATTATATGGACATTTTGAAGGATTTCCGTTTTTATTCGTCTTTAAGTTAATATCCTTTGAACGTTTTCCCCTGTACACACAATGCGATTTCCTGATTGATTTGATTGTCTAGGCACATTTTCAAATTTAGGGAAGTCTTTTATTTATTTTACGCTAAAACCCGTATTCTAAACGAGACTCAAGCATTGATCTTTACTTAAATAAAGATAGAAAGAGATGCCGCTATTTATCGTATATAGAGCTATCTCTTTCATACTGCATTCAAGTAAAGATGAACGTCGAGTCACGTTCTAGAATACGAGCCTTATACATCGACCTAACTGCAATGATGTAAAAAGTATATATTCGTGATATGCTCACTAAACAATCGAAAAAAGTGTTCCGAATGCAGCGACTGCACACATACACATACTTCTAATGCGCGTAAATGGCGGTTCGTTTCTGAGGCACCAGTGGCGTATCTACCTTTATATACACAATACTATTGCCTAAATTAAGATTTTTATAAAACATCATTCTACTTATCATTGGCTTTTTTACAGTTGAAATTATGACAGAGTCAAAATTAATTTTGGATCATAATAATTGCCTCAAATAAGAAAGACAGTTATACTAAATAATTATTATAAGCATAATGCTATTCAAAATCCGTATTCACCCGTTTGAACAGTAGCGTTTTATATTAAACAAACGATTCTATTACAAAAGGTAATCTCCAAATGTACAAATCGTGCGTGACCACACCGAAAGGCAATTGGCCAAATCTTGTCTGAGAAATGTCCGAGGACGCTTCTTACTGATCCCTGTCTAACTGTACGAAGCTGCCGGCCCGAGATAAAGTATTCCCTACTTCATTTGCCGGCCGTTTGAACAGCCGACTTCTGGGATTTTCTTTGTAAATGCTTTTGTAATTTTTCTGCCTCTCTCAGGACACGCTTTTCTTACATTCGTTTCGGACAACTTGTAGGGGTTTGATCCGACGTAACTTTTGAAGGTTTTGCTGTAAGCAGAACGCTTATTGGCAAACAATATATGGAAAGACGGGAGTCATATGCGAAACAATAACAAAGATCAATCTGGAAAAAAGTTTTATAATATTAAAATTAAAAAATGTATTATTGCCAATTGTGTGTGGTTTCATTAATTGAATAAGACAGTCCTTGAAGATAACAAGAAATTCCACCCATTCCAAGTAGTGTAGTCCCAGGGCGTACATCCTTGACAAACACCACCGCCTTGAATCGATCTTCATAGTTTAGTACATAAAATGCCAGCTACAATCGGATTACGTGATGTGACTAGATACTTTTACACGTGTTCTCCAGTAGTTCCATCTTTTTTAGACGCGCATCTTGTGCGCGTTATAACACATTTTTTAACAACTATAGGTTTGCGTTTGACGCCACGTTTCAAGATGTTACACAAATTCACTGTTATTGAAAAAAATAGAAACGAAATTATTCATTTATTACACGTGAAAGCAAAAAAAAAGATTTAAATAAACCTATAGAAACAAAAAAATATGTAAACATTGATGGTTCTATAAAAATGTAAGAAGCACCAGACGCACGCTGTCGGCAAAATCTGTAGCTGACATGGATTGCGGATAAGGGCGGCCTAACCTTATTTCATATTAAAGAGATTATCGCCTCTGGCCATGTATGAGAAAAATTATCATAATTTCATTATTTTTTATAGGGTGCTAGATTTTGTTTATCTTCATATTTCATACAAATACAACAAACTTGTTTTTCTCTCTAAGAAACGAATTTGAATACAAGAAATAGGCACTAAACGTTCTAGTATCTATGTATGTTTTATTCATATGAAATTCATTAATATACCAGTACTTATAGACGGGCACTGTATCTTGTTACTTCAATCAACTTATTGTGTTTTAATGTTATCAATTATTATAATGTGCCGGTCAATGAACATAAATTTATATGATATGCCTTAGAGGGACACCATTCTTGTATCCAAATAAGACAATAAATCTGTAGGGCGTACCTCGCAGAACTCATTTTGTACATAATCGTTTCTATTAAAAATCTTACGGTGAAATAGTTTATTCTTAAATATATTATGTTATGTTAGAGAATATCCCATATTATCTAAGGGATGATTTTAGAATCGCTTGCCAGACTAAAAGGTAACAACCATCGCTTAGGAAAGGCATTTGCGAACATATCGAAGATGAAAATTATTGGTACCGCTCTTTATCCTGCAATTTTAATCTCGTTTTTATGTCCTCTGGTATTCAAAGCAATGAACGTTATGAATTTAAATGAAGAAAATAACGTAGGGTGCCTGAAACAATAAACCTAGGACCTATCGCGCTTTAAAGTCAATTTTCTTTTTAAAGCCCCTTATCTTTATCAAGAATGTTCTGACAAAGTCTCTTTGTTTACAGTGTTCTCGAAGGGACAATGCGAGACAGGCCAGTACCGCTTCCTCGCCAAGTCTGGCGGCTACGTGTGGGTTCAAACCCAAGCCACCGTCATCAACGACAAGCAACAGAAGCCTGTCAGTGTCGTTTGCGTCAATTACATCATCAGGTAAGTCTAGGCCTAGGCTATTTTTAACAGTGGAAATTGCGTAACGCAACTGTATAATTTCATGTGTTCTTTTTTTCTGTGCGAGTATTTACAGGTTTTATTTAAGTTTTAAAATATAAAACAATTTCATGAAGTATAAAGGTAAGTTAATATTTTTATTATTTATTCAAAGGTTAATCCCTTTACTGGCAGCCCACATACGTAATTGTTTCCGTAGTGCGTTTGTAAACGAAGCCTTATCTTGATAGATCGCCTTTTAGTTTATGAAGACCACTTTCATTCCGTATACTGGCAATTTAATTACCAGTATAATAAAAAGGGTCTTTATCGGCAATGCTGAGTATGAAAACATAGCTCATAGTGAATTGGACTATTTGATGGACAATAAAGCCTTTTGTCTCTTCGCTGGTATAGAATAATTAAGCCGAAGATAGTGTAATCATCATTAAGTTCAAAATTATCGAAGTTATAATTACATGTGATATTTTTTAATAAGCCTCAATATATAAGTTTACATCACAACAATCCTCAGTATTTGAGCAACTCCTGACGCAAGGGTAACTGTCGAATACGCAATAATTTTAAATTAACCTGTTTCGGGACACTGGACCCGACACAATTGAAGTTTATTGTTATCACGCACGTACAGGCGTGATGTGGTACGAAAAATGTGTAAGGCCTCAATGTTTGCCGCTTATACTGAGTGTCTAAGATCCAATCAGAAATGTATCATAGAAGTTAACAGTCTTACAATTTAGAAGCATACAGACTAGAAAACTGTACAAATTTGATTCAATAAGCGAAAGCAATACCGACTAAAGGGATACAATAAAAAGGGATTTGCTATAAAAGCCGCCCTTTAATCATCAACTTTGGTCGGAGCGGCGCGTAAATAAATATCCTTCTCGGATCCCTGTTACATAGAAAATGCAAAGCTAGAACTACGTTTAATAACCGGGTACCCGATAAAAGACCAAGTCAAACCTTTGAACCTGCGTTCGTGTAACAATTTCGCCCACATATTGCATATAACATTCTGTTGTTACATAATGTTTCCCTAAGGAACCGTATAAGTTTGCTCCAGTCCTTTTTCTTTTTGGTCCTTAAGCTTTAGTGGATATTGTATGTGCGTAACCAAAACACAATTTAATGAAGATGCTAAGAATATGTAACCTATACACAAGGCTTAGATAATCTAGATTACATGTCAGGGGCAGCGCCTTGGCTTCTTCGCCTAAAATACTAACGTTAATTAGTTGGCACAGTTACGGTCAGCTGTGTTTGGGTCGTTGTGTTTTATGTTATACGGTACGCATTAGAGATATTTATATTATTTAACGTTGAACGGAGTTCATACTTATAAAGGTATACAAAAGATTAAAATAATATTATAAAATATTCCAAAAAAATACAAACGGTACCTAAAATATATGATTTCAAAAGATTTTTGGATAAAGCATCTCTCAATCGCAGATACATTTTATGGCATTATAAGACACATGACACTGACACTGACACTGACATGAATACATTAAACATAATACACATAAAAGTAACCCGACTTAAAATCTATGTGTATCCTAAATGACATAAGTTTTTTTTTTTCAGTAATAAGTACCAACTTACTTCACTAACCGAAACTAACTTTCAAAACTTGTCAGGCACTCCAACTTTAATAATTGAATGCTCCACCTCTGCAGTATATAGTAGACTACAGTAAAGAACTTTCGTGTATATCTTTGACTGAAACATTTGATCTGCAATATTAATCAATACAGTCGATAGACATATAACCTGAATTCTAATAAATTCATCTTTAATTTTTAATATTTTATTACTTTAAAAACTTTCCCTTTAAATGAAAGTATGCGAGTCCTTTTTAACAGCGATCCAAATCACCCGAAGGACTTCATTTACCGATTAAGATATCTCGTTGCTCCTTCAAAACGATTTACTACAGAGATTCCATCCCTCACGCCTGAAATAAATTTAGCCAGCACAGTTAAAATCTATATTTAATAAGCGCCTCCATTGAGTATTATCGTGTTGTGCTCGTTTTGCTGCCCGAGTAATGGAGCTTATTTTGAACTTGCCGCCACATATTTTACACGGTATGGTCGGTTTGTCTTATATTTTATTTGCTAGCCCTATTTTTTACTTTTTATTGAGTGCCAAGAGACCCCACGCAAGTAGTCTTGTCATCATGCTTTTGCTAATTCCGATCTTCAGTTTTTTTAACCCTGTATTCTGCTTTTACCAGACACGTTGTTTCTAGATATTCTTTATGTATTGTACAGTAGTATTTATTTCACAATTTCAACAAGGATTCCAGTATCAGAACCAATAGTCTGATTGATTATTTTTTTAACGTTTTCTTTACACGACGTAACGGAGTAAAATCTAAATTGATTAAAATTGGTTCGTTTGTGGTGCACGATAAAGACTGACAAAGCAATGATTCAAAGATTCATTCTTTGTATACCTATTTAATTCGATCTTAGGCCAATGAATACGGTTATGCGTCAAATTGTCGACTTATTAGAACTTTCTCACAGGAAAATAATTAGACTTTAATAATGATTTTTAAAGTGTTAATGTAACTATTAAAAACAATTAATGAACGAGATATTATTTTATCATAGTATGATATCTGCAATTTAATTCCTTAAAAGCTAAATTTCATAACAAAATAATTACTACGTAGTTTAAATTGCTAAATAATTTAATTTATTATGCACTAATTGCACTTACGCAAACTCGTCAAGGAAGATAACCTAATGATAGCTTTACTCTTATTTGGCTTGATAAGATACTTTATATTGAAGGTCGCTAAAGCTGCGGAGCCCGTAAATGGCTCCCCCTTACAAATAAATCTTAGTTATTGTTTCCTAGATCGTCGCATGGAATCCGGAGCCCAAACTTGGTACAAGGTCACTCGCTACGTACTGTGTTTTAGGTCTGTGATAACTCACGCGATCAAAAACAAACACGAAATACAAATATTTCGGCAACATTCAGTTTGTTTTTCATAACACTTAATTTTACGTATAAAATGTTACCTTCACCAATTATGGTAAATTAAGTAATCTTCAAAAATTATTCCTATTTACTGGTATGCATGAGTGAAGAGTGAATTTGTGAAATTTATCTGATGCCGAGATGACCAGATCAAAGGCCAACTGTCAACTTGCATTATCGTTGAATGCTCTAAAGAAATATAGTCCCTTATCAGCATGTAGTAACCAGCTATCGTATTTAAAACAACAGCTTTTATTTCATTAAAGTTCTACTGGCGCTTCACATTGTACTCGTACCACTGCTTGAATTTAAACAAATTTCTTTCGTCTGCTTGTGTAGTACTTAAGATTCTTTTATAACTCTTTCAAAGATAAAGTATTATAACGGAATCATAAAAGTTCTTACGTTTAATTTAAGCGTTTCTGAGGCTATAAACGTAAACATTTAAGAGAGCAAAAATTTTAAATTACAATAACTCAAAGGAATTTAGGTTGAAAAGTCTTGAGCATTGATGAACCTTTGGAGTAAATTCAAAAGGTTATTATTGCTTATATTGCAAACTTTTGCTGTTGGCTACTCACCAAGTCTTGTAGGTCAAATTAAATGCAGGTTTCTGGCCATGATGCCATTACATGTGAGCGGATGTCCATTGTTGTGCAATAAATGTTTCTTAGAGTCGTTCCATTTTTCTGCGGACTTTTGGTTTCTAGAAATATATTTACGAAAATATACAAACTTCAACATTATGCAAATCTATCTCAAGTTTCAAATACAAATATTTAAATAAGTCACAAAAAGCGTAGATGCATTTTGTCTCATAGTCGCTGCTGTTAGTTATACTAGTTAACCTTATTTTTGTCATAATCGTAGTACAGTATACACCTACACAACAGTAGGTGTATACTCTAGAAACAATTTATGAGTGTTAATAGTAAACTTTTAGTGATCTTGGCATTAAATTACATGTGTTAATATACTGTAAATCTACTGTAGATGGACAGTTGTCATCCTTGTACAAAAGCAAATGACAAGTTCTTCCGCGCTATTGTGTTTCTCGTGTTCCGATCACATGTGTAACTTGCCCAAGAATCGTTTACAGGTTTAATTGATTTCTACTTTTTCTCGGTAAAACATAATAATGAGTCTGTAGGAAGTACCTAATTATCGCAAAATGTTCACTCCTTCACAAGTGATATGAAGCTTTTCATTTTCGTGTTGAAGTCGCTAAGTTATAACCGTTACGTAACAAAATGGAAGATCGGTCGTTATGAGGTTCTCCTCCGCTCTCCTATTATCATTCCCATCGAAACGATAGAAAGGTATTATGTTATAGGTTCAAATTAAGTTTTTCTCAAGTATAATCAACTTTGAATGTTTAAGCAACATTCTTTTACAGCTGCAGTTCTATTAGTCATCAGACACAATAAGTTCCTATATCTGGAATCCCGACGGTTAAAAGTTAACCTAATAAATATTGCCTTCATATCATAGATGTCCCCGCTGACTTGATGAGTTTAAATAAATCAGCAGAAAAAAAAATTGATCAGATTTACGGAGTAATAATTTTAAGAGGCTGGACTAACTTTTCGCTCTCATCGAAGCTCTCTTGGAGCATTTGTTTCCTCATATGTTTTTTGCGCAGTATTGCTGTTTTCTATTTCAAATAATTATAGAAGTAAGAGCCTGTAACCAGATGCCAAAGTTTTGAGTCACCAGTTATGCAAATTTCAATTTTAGTCTTTATGAAAGAGTTCAAACTCTGCCATGTCATGTTAAATAATGAAATTTCTATTGTTGGCAGTCAAAGAGTAATTACGGGAACGCACGGAATGGAACTTTTCTAAGTAAACGTGTTGATTTGGCTTATGAAGTTGAAATACTTGAAATGTATGTTATCAGTTTCGCATGCAGTCTAGTTAGAACGCGATGTATATTATTGCATATTCATTGCTTGTATTAGTTTTCTTTTTATAACTCACTCGCGTGCAAGTAAATCGACTCAAGCCTCAAGTACGCATAACAAGTGATATAACTAAAAAATGCCTTATTATACCTCTATATAATGTTTTACATAATTAAAGCCTAGTAATTGAGCTTTAAAATGGTGTAAGTTGCATGAAAATCGATTCAGTAGTTTAGTAAAAAAGGTTAATGCTAATGATAATGTAAAAAATGTTGAAAATTCATACAATTTCACAGTATGGGGTTATTGTGTTTAAATGAAACAAAATGTGCGTAAGATAAAAAAATTATTCGTGTCAATATTTGGTATTCCCTCCTCTAGCTCTGATCACTGCTCTCATGCGATTCTTCATCGACCTTATCAACTTTTTAATGGATGATTTGGTATTCGACCCCACTCTTCTACCAACGCAGTCTTGAGCTCATTGATGTTTGTCGGAGCTGGATTCCTCGCTCTAACTTTCCTTTTGAGCTCGTCCCATATGTGCTCAAGGATTTAAATCGGGCTGAGCGCTGGCCAATGCATAGTGTGAATTCCAACTTCGTTCAGGAAATCACGTGTGGCCCGAGCAGTGTGACATCGGGCATTGTCATGCATCAAGATGAAATTTTCCCCAATAAAGCCTTGATAAGGGACAACTTGATCCAGTAGAACATTTTCAATGTAACGATCACTGGTCAGACCTCCTCCCCGGCCTCCCCCAGGAACGAAAACAAGGTCCGTTTTGCCTTCTAAGGAAATTCCAGCCCACATCATGCAAGATCCGCCACCATATGCAACGGTTTCCACAAAGCAGCACTGTGAAAACCGTTCACCGGGACGACGGTATACCCGACCTCTCCTGTCGCTGCCATGGAGACACATCCTCGTCTCATCTGTGAACAGGACTGACTGCCATTGCTCTATGCTCCAATCCAAATGTTCTCGAGCAAAGTGAAGGCGTGCTTGACGATGAGCTGTGGTCAACTTCGGGCCTGTAGCGGGTCTTTTCGGAGTAAGGTTAGCTTCTTTCAACCTTCTTCTAACTGTCCACTGACTGACAGTCACCCCGCGAACTTGACGTAGCTCCTGCTGCACATCTACGCCGGTAAGGTGTCGATTTCGGAGAGAGGTCGAGACCAAAAACCGGTCGTCACGCTCCGAGGTGCACCGGCGTCGGCTGGTATTAGGCCTCCGAGTGAAGGCACCAGTCTCTTGAAACCTTCTGTATACTCTCGAGACAGCGGACTGACTCATATTCAAACGACGAGCGACTTCTCGCTGGTTCAACCCTTCTTGCAACACAGGCAACGACTTGAGCGGCTTCTTCAGGTGTTGTATCCATAATTTTCTTCAAATGACGGCTTAATTTGCAGAGATGTGTTCAGGTCAACGTCTAATGAGCGACTGATAAGAAAAAAACGATTAGGGGTTTTATAGGGGTTGTGTCGCGCAAGTTGTGAATAGAGCGCAGAGCAGTTTACGGGAGGTTGCGTTCAGTTGCATTCTAAGTACAAGTGTTTATTTAAATTACTGATATTATGCTACCATTTGAAAGCCTAATTACTAGGCTTTAATTATGTAAAACATTATATAGAGGTAAAATAAGTCATTTTTAGTTATATCACTTTATGCGCACTTGAGCTTGAGTCGATTTACTTGCACGCGAGTATATTCTGAAACGTACCCTAAATTGTTCTTAGTTGAAAATCAGGAAGTTCAATGTTGATTAACGTAACACCACTAAATATAATATGCTGTTAAGTTAAATTGGTGTTTAAGTGGAAAGTTTATCTTATCTTTGTTGACGGCTGATTTATGAAACGCAGCGTGGTTGGCTGGTCAGGGTTATCAGAGGTGAGCTTGGTTGCCATGTATTTCACACAGCCGCACGATCTTCATCTTTATTAAAAAATAGTATTATTTTCTTTGTCTATTTTGCATTTTGAGATTAAAAGAATTATATATATGATAACCTATTTTGTAAAAACAGACGAGAAAATAGGGCAGAATGATTTATAGTTGGGAGAAAAAGCTATCAAACTAGCTACCCCATTGACGAATTGTAATTTTGACTGGGTTCTTAATTATAAGCTTCGAATGATGCTTCCAACATTACAAGATTTTTAAAATTTTGTTTATCAAGCTTGCAATTATTAACGTGTCGACTATGCATACATACTCCCCAGACTTCATCGTCCAAAACTTTACGATTTTGTTATTCCCTTTGATCATTTAGTACACATTTCCAAACTCATTTGCGGTAACATAGTTGAGATTAACAAAGTTTTCTTACAAGCTTGTCAGTTAATCCGATTACTTTTTTATTAATTTTCATCTAGATATTTTTCGCTAAGTTGAAGACGAACATACATACGAAAAGTATCGTTTGTATTTTCTCTCTTTAATGATCACATTGAACATAGACGTATTTCATGTTTTATAGGAGGATCATGGATTTTACAAAAACATATATTTCGAGCTATACTCGTACTGTGTTTCACAGCAGGCTTTATGACTGAAAATTTTGTTGCTTGATAGTTCTTATCGATTGTTGAATAGATTTCTCGTTTCGATAGCGCTATCAATAGTATTGATACTCAGTATAGAATGTATCCGCATAATTTCATGAATGTATTTAGCAGGTGGCATACCGCCATCTCTTAAAAGTATTATTTCGCCTTTTTGGTACAAAAATGCTGACGTATCATTATACTAATACTAATTTAAGAAATGGCGGTAATCCCCCAGGACATGTTTAGCTTGTGAATAGTGCTATAACATTCGATAATATCGATAGTTATTCGTGACACATGCATTAAGGATGAGCCGTTTGCTCGTTTGCCTACTATAGCATAATAAAAATTATAATCATCATCATCAGCTCATTATACGTCTTCACCGAGGGGCACGACCCTACCCGTAATGGGTGTAAAGATATTTAGTAGTCACGCGGGCCCAGTGCTGATTGGTTGACTTCAACTTTGAATTTATTCAAAGGCATGCGCAGGTTTCCTCACGATGTTTTCCTTCACCATAAGAGCCTCGGCTAAACTTACATATAATTTCGAAATTACATTGGTAAGTGGCGGGTTTTAAACCTGCACCCTCCAGATTGGAAGGCAGCAACATTATTAACGAAATATATCGCTGTTGCAGTTATTTATTAGCCATTATTTTCATAATTATTATAGCAGTCTATCATTTATAACCTTGGCAATAATGAGAAATGTTGTTTATTCTCGTGATTAAAACATTTTACTATTGTCTGTTCAACTGTTGGATATATTTAAAATATATTCGCTCGTGTCATAAAATATCGTGTAATTACATATTTTATACAGATTTTCTATTATTATTACAAGTTGCTGTTCGAATGGTTATTTGCAGCATTACACCTAAAAAGTGAAACAAATGCTATTTTAGCAATATCTATAATATGTTACGTAAACATAAAATAACTATAGTTATACTGAATCTGACTTTTAACGCACATCATATCATTTTGTTCATTTTCTCCCAATGCCAAAACGACATTATCTCCGTAAAAATAATCATTATGATCGAGCAGTAATCAAAATATACTGCGTTCTTTCTAATTGGTTTTAGGAAAAGTTCCTTAACAATAAAGCAAATACCAGCAAACCAAGTTCGATCTAAGGATGAAAGTTCAGCAAGTTAATGTTAATTTATCGCCTCTGGCCCGCAAAAGACTTACTTCAACGTAGGCTTTAGTTTGTTTAGGTCAAATTTTGCTCGTGTAGAATAATTTGCATCGCCCCAGCTATGGGCATTGCTTTTAACTTTAGGTCCCTCTAATGAATTGTATTCCTCGTCCTGAATATTAGTTTTATTGATAGAAATATTTATGTCACAAGAATTTATGTCAAAGATAAAGTAGAAAAGAGTTTTGCTTAAATCTTTAGGGACCGACTGTCCTTTGCTGTTATACATCTTACTGACAAGTAAACGTTTCTGACACTGGAGACTTGTTATGGAATCGTTGAAAAAAGGGTATGGATGACAGATTTGAGATATCAAGCAACCCATTTCATAGTCAAAGGACTTTTCGATGTTTGTTATGGCATTTACAACTACACCAGAGTCAAGTTACGACCGCTGAAATCTTTCAGTATTAGAACATTTGATGGAACTTGCCTGCTTCCAGGGAAAGACGACAACTTTGGTTTAGGGTGTTCCGTGCAGACGCAGACCACTTAGTATACAATTAAATTTCTGCAACATTTCCTTGTGAAGACATCAGAAATAATATCATAATTGTATTACATTACATATTTTAGTGGGAATATAACTCGTGTCTCTAGTATATCTTTCAAACAAGACTCACTATTAATTTATCAAGCCTAGAAATAGCTAATATAAGGCGTATTAGATATTATCTATAAGTGCTATTAACAACAGGGTAACCATGATAAGAAAAAAATATAACATTGTGATTTATCAAGTTTAAATTTATACATACACAACATAGCGTTTGACCTATTTTGATACCTTAATTTTCTTTTTTATAATCTTAAGTGAAGCGACGGGCGGTTAGCTTACCTGCTGGAAAGTGTTATGTCAGATAGTGTTGAAGGAAACCAATAACTATAAACATCTACGAGTAATGATTATTATGTCAACACTGCCCTGCGCCTGTCGTCCGAGACGACAGATGTTATGTTTCTTATAGATACCCGGAAAATTTACTAGCTACAATGACACATCCCGAAACACATAAGTGAAACTCTTTTTTTGCGACACGACATAAGGCTCTGCGGTGGTACCTGTCTACACAAACGAGTAAGTCTTCTTATTATTTTTTGTGCCAAATACCGAATCTTCCACCTAGTAGTTTTTGTGCCAAACTATAGAAATGAAAACTAAGTATACTTTCAATGTTATCAATTTTCCGGCTATATAATAAACTTAAGCCAAGATAATCTCAGTGTTTCCTGCCGAGCATCCGTGGTGGATAAGCTCAAGCGGTTGCTTAAGGCCTGGAGCCCCAATGGCAAAAGTAATTTGGAAAGCCATCAGTCCAACAGATGTCTTCAAAGTGTACTTTAATAAAATTGCAATAGCAAAATACGTCATCTTTTTTATCAGTGTAGTTGTATCACACTTGCCTTTAATTTTATATATGTAGACATCAAATATCAAGTTAGTTTTATAATAGTATATGTTATAAAATTTTATAATAGTATAAATAAACCCAAATATATTTATTTCTTTGTACAAGTTTACGCTTTTATGTTTAAAAATATGTTGACATAACAATATTATTTAGACAAACAGAATACTAGTTTGATACGAATGGGTCAAAGGCCGGTTCAGAATCAGAGACATGAAAATTGATTAGGTTCTCCAAATATTTCAGTTATGCAATCACTGAGCCGTCATTGAATAGCGTGGAGATTAAACAGTCAATGATGATGGAGGCATGACTCTTGGTAACTAATATTAGCAAATAAACTTTTTTTTAAACGATAATTTACCTCTGTAATTTACTAAGCTACGAACCAAAATCAGTTCTGTCGTTTTAAAGTTTGGTTTTTACATTGATATTAGTTATTATAAACTCTCTTAACAACTTATAAATTCCGTCGACTGATATTATAAATTCACTAATCATCAATCACAATATCGATTCGATTTTTGCGACATTTACTGAATTAGCTGACAAAACAATCCATATCTCTATTCAACTAGTCCCGGCCCACTTCTATATTTAATTTGTGTCGATCACATTCTTAGTTAGCAATTTGTTTAGGACCAAGTGATTTTGTCTGCATAATGACGACAAAATAAAATGGGGCAAACAACACAGCTCTGTGCCCAAAAAGGAACACAACCATCTTCAACCATTAAAAGTGAAAATTCCCAGTGTCCTCAGTTATAGACTTCATAGGCTCACCATTAGCGTTACCGATTATGATCTAGATAATGTCGAGGGTTACACCTGGATCTAGTCGTGACTTAACGAGCCATTTGTTGCCATATGTGGGTCATTGCAACATGTCATGCGCATGCGTTGCTTTGACCGCGCCTTGTGTTAGTTGCAATTAGTGCCCCACCATTATGCTAATGAATTGTCACCTATTGGTGATACCTTTTACCACGTTGTGCTCTAGAAAAGTCGGTCGGTTGATTTCATTTTTAATATGTATAATGGGCTGGCTCTTAAACACAGACTATCCTTAAGGAATAGACGGGATTTAGGATGGAGTGAACTAGTCCAGAAAAAGCCTGTTCACTCGTTGTTTGTATACTTCAGTGTAAAATATGACCGGAAACAGAGACGCAGATAGAACGTATTATTAAACATATACCTACATTTCGATGACCACCATTCAAAGTACAGTCTTTATTAATTTTAGGTCTATAAAGAACACTTTTGAATTGCAAATGTCATTCTACCACTTACTTTACTTACCAGGCAGGATTCCTTATTCAGTATTTATTCAATTTATTTTTTGTTTAACTTTATCCTGAAAGAACCGAACCAATAATGTTCTCGACTTTTTTTAATTTTGAAGTGGTAGATTCGGGTTCCACGGCGAGTGGTGCAGGTGGAACCCGAATCTCACATCATAGTGAAAACTCGTTGTTAGCTAAATCTTAACTTAAAAGACGAGTATCTTAGCATTTTTTATCGCAAGAAATGTCCACATACCATTTACGTAACTGTTTGATTGTTTAAACAAAAACCTGTATGTTTGTACATTTCAAATGTCTGTGTATTTTAATGTTAGGTGGTCGAAACTATTGATTAATCACGTAGATGAGAACATAAGATACTTCTAACCGAACTAAAAAGAGATATGATTATTTAAGAAAATACGCTGTATCCTACCTGTACCAATACAATTGCCAAGATAAGGACAGCTTACAACTAGCATGTCTAGTAAACCTAAAGAATTTAAGTAAAGATCAACGTTGAGCTCGTTCTAGAATACGGCCCTTAATGGATGAAACACAATTTTGGTCGTAAAAATAATACAGTATTTAAACTGCCCTCAAATAACCAAAACATTACTAATGAGACAAGTTCATGAATTTAAATTAAATCATACTAGAAATGAATACATATGGGAGAGCTTCATAAACTAAAGTGTATTGTCTCCAAATACACCATTACCATGCACATGTATCTACATACAAATACTTCTTTTTGGTTTTGAATAAGTCATTACTATTTACTTGCGATATTTTATAACTTGAGTTTATTTTCATTGGTACATTTTAATTATTAAGTAATTAACGCATATCTCTCTTGCTCTGTCATTCATGGCTATCTTCGGTTTCTTTGCCAACATAATGAGAATTACTTAAAATGTATGAGATGTTTCATATTTTTTTATACATATTTGTACATTAAGAAGACAAATGGCGATTGTAGGTACAGTTAAAGTTAAAATTGATTGGATACTGTGATGAAGAGCTTTTGAAATGTTACCGAGTGTCATCGAAATGAAAGAGATATTACTCTGATGGACAGTACTGGGTCTCTTTCTTGATGATTAGTGAAATTGAAAGGGTTTTGGATAAGCCCCACTGGTCCTTTTTGGTAATTAGCGAGAGCCTCGTTCGCTGTTCGTCGGTTAGGTTTGAGTCCTAGGTAATGTATGTTGTAACCCCATATATCTCCATTTACATTCCATTTGTAAAAAAATAACTTATGCTAAGCTCTATCCGCATAGGCGCTGCTTCAAACGTTTATTTTATTTATTTATTTTACATGTAATCTTACGACTAACATTACAGGTTTCCCCAATGCGATAGCGTAGACAATTATAATATTACACAAAATCATTTCAACATTAAATAACAATATAACCTAAGAAAAATAAAATTAAAAAAGAAATCAAGAATAGCATAAAACAAATGATGTGACCTTGGTGAATTCAGTCAAAGAGCAACTAAACAAATCAATAGCTTTGGCTTCTTCATTAAGCGTACGCAACGTTCTAGTTAGTGGTGCCTCTTTCAATATATTAGTCCGGGCTTGCGGAACAGCAAATAACATGTGAAAAGATGCATAAGGCCTAATGATCAGATCCTGATACAACAGCGCTCATTACTTGCCTAGTCAAGCTGCGAATGCCATCTGCGGCCATCAGCGAAACATCCTATTCAAACTATCGCAGTCCACTGCTGGACATAGGTCTCCCCCATTTTGCGCCAGATATCCCGGTCCACCGCTTTTCTCAACCTGCCTCCACCAGGACCTTTCGAAAGTCGTCAGTCCATCGTGCCGGAGGGCGTCCTACGCTATGCTTGCGGTCACACGCGGTCTCCACTCCAGAACTCGTCTGCTCCAACGGCCATCGATTCTGCAACATACGTGACCAGCCCACTGCCACTTCAACTTGCTGATCCGGCGGGCTATGTCGGTAACTTTAGATGTCTTACAAATTAAATCATTTCTGATCTTATCCCTAAGAGAGACCCGGAGCTCGCTCCATTGCGCGTTGAGTGACTTTGAACATGTAAACCAATCCCACAGTCAGTGTCCTCACTCAGCTGCGTATGAAGCGAAACATCCATCCGAGAAATAATTAAAATTCGCAAAATACTTTAGTTAACAGTTCAGTGCAAAACAAACCAGAGCACAACAGTATTCACGACTATGTTTTTTACGCAACTCCAGATACACGTAACAGAGTCCCAGCCAGCGCTAATTATTTAACAACTTGGATGCACGTGTCGTGTATACGATTGAGAGCAAGTCCGCGGTCGTCGCTCGGTTTATGCAACGCGGGTGAGCCCACCTACCACCCCAGGTCGTTCACCCCTATTCCTACTATGAATTACGCTGGTTGCATAGGGCTGATGTTACTGGTGCAGATTTTTGTTTGGGAATTGCCGATTATTGGTTGGCGATCGTGGAAGTGAAACAACTGTCATAATGGTCAGATGTGTGACCGCAAATATTATCCTGAGTTTTTACGTGCTTCGGAGCATGTTAAGTTGCAGTGACGACCCATGTGATGCAATGGTCGAGACGTCGGCTGCTTCACCAAGGGTTCCGGGTTCAATCCCCATGCAGTACAAATATTTGTTTCCATGAATATGTCTGTTTGTAATGATCTGGGTGTTTGTATGTATAATATGTATATGTATTTAGGAAAAAAAATGACCGATCAAAGCTGTGTGGGAAACCTTGTGCCATTCAGTTGGACTTAATACGCTGGTTGATTGAAAAAACTGCGTTTGTCGTGCACTGTACTTTAAAGAGAATGCAAATAGCCTTAAATTCAATCCTTATTGATGGCAGTCTCACTTTATGTAATCTTAAGTAAGTAGGCAAAAGAAAAAAGTATACCTATGGCATTTTTTTGAGATTCGTTAATCTTAACAAGTATTGGGCAGCCCTGTTGAACTGGGATGTTGCATCTCTCGTTGAATGAAATGCGTGGGTGTGCGACACTGCTTCCAAGTTTAACTTCGTAGGATTTTACGATGAACTTCTTTAGTTTTATGGATAAAAAAGCTTTTAAGAGATAATATGCATCCATTATTTGATTAGCTTTATTTCAGAACTGTTTAAATTTGATAATTATTATGATTGTTGCTATTATTTAAACGTCATCATCAAGGTCTTTCTTTAGTTAGAACGTGTTATAGAAGTTTATGTAAGTTGAGAGAATGGCCACGGCTAAGAGGCTTCTGCGCTCACCTCTTGGCTGGTAAAACTGTGAAAGTCATCCACAGCCAACAGCTAAGTCAATCTAAAAGAAAGCGCTTGATAAAGTTATGAATAAAATAAGTTAGCAACCAACACCAGGGCGGGTCAATGCCGAAATATTACCTGATATCTACGAGACTTTTACCTAGTACTGTATTATGATTCTGGCATGATCATTGCAGATGACTTCGTTAGGCTGAGAGCCATCTAAATCTGACATTGTTTGTAATACCTATATATAGAGCGTCGGTGGCTCATTGGTGTGCTTCATAATTTGGACACCTTACGATCGGGACGGTGGAGGTTCAAATTCCGCCACGTACGAATAACCTTTAGAATTTTTGAAATTAAATGTACGTTTATTCGACGCTCTTACGGTGAAGGAAAAAATCGTGAGGAAACCATCGCACGCCTGCGAAGAGATGCAAAGGTTGTGCGTGAAGTCGGCCAACCCGTACTAGGTCCGCGTGGACGACTAAGGCCTACGATGGGGACGTATAATAAGCTGATGATGATGATGCAATAAGTCAAATAATAAAATAAATTAAAAACTATGTCATTATCATCAGCATATCCCACTGCAGGGACAAGGCCTTCCCACACAGCATTGCCATGGGTAGATTGGGCCGTAAAATTATACATTACATACAATAACAAAGCAGTCTATTATATGATTTTAGATGAGAAGATTGCCATGCGATTGGGACCAAGAGGGTCAATGACGTCAATTGCCCCTATTATACAATACACAGCCGCATGGCCTTGATATCCTGTTAAGAATTATTTGGCCCACGTATGCGAAGATTTAGTATAACATTTAGTTGGTCCTTGTCGATCATAATAATCATATATTGCCTTATATAATATTGTCATGTTTTGATCAGTTGTTTGTGTACTAGGTTGAACATTTTAATGGATTTTATCGCCCCATTTCGATCGTATTTAAAACAAGGTTTTCTTAAATAAGTCGTAGTTCAAATACTATGTATGTAATTTACTAATATAAAAACCTTTTTAAATGTATGTACTTACTAGGAATATACAAACATTCAATAAATAAAGGAAATAAAGAAAGTTTTATGATAATCTAGCCTGTAGACGTATTCAAAAGCTTCCATTGAAATTGGGGAGGAAAACTTTTACTATAAATGCGGAATAACCTCAAAAACGAATAATAGATTAATCATTGAATTGCCACGGCTCCCCTTCAATTAAAATGATTCGCTTAGTAATAAGTACTTACAACACAAATTTTGCATTGTGTAATACCTACTTTGATAACAACAATCTTGAAAGCCTGATTATCTTTGCAGTTCCTTTCTTATAAACATTGTTGTCATGTGCATGAACAAATGCAAACAGATAATGTGCATGAACAGATTAAAATTATATATTTTTATCTTTCTCTTCGCAGGCGTGCGACAGTTTCCTCATGATTTTTTCCTCTACCGTAAGTGCGTCGTACAAACGTACATTTCAAAAATTCGAATGGTTATTGGTACGTGGCGGAATTTGAACCTCCACCGTCCAGATGGGAAGGTAGCCATATTATTGAGCACAAATTAATTTATTGTACCATGTGTGTCATATCTGTTAGCACAAGTCAATCACCTTTGTATTGTTCATCCAACGGATGGGTGGCCGCAAAAATTTATCTTGCGTCCCTCTGTGTTTTTGAAGGCACGGTAAGCTATTGGTAAGCCTAGCTCCTATTTTTAACCTTATGAATCAATTCGTAGGCGTGCGTGGTAAAAAAATCGATGTTTTTCACCGTAAGAGCGTTCATATAATTTCGGAAATTCGAAAACACATTACGTATACACACTACGTGGCAGGATTTGAACCTACACCCTCCAGATCAGGAGACAACAATCCACACCAACGAGCCACCGACGCTCTAATAAAACACATTATCAAATTCAATTTAATCTAAAAAAATATAAGTTTAAATGTTATAAACCAATCCGATCAGTTAATGTTCGATCATGTCTCAGTAGTACAAATAGAACGCATTTTACAAAAATAGTAGTAATTAGGTACGCTTTGTGAAATAATGTGGATCGATTGAATGTGTTGAAATAAACGTTTGAATACTTCACACGATCGATCAAACCGATTAGTAATTCCAAGATTAATTATTTATTAATAAGTCGACGGCGTTGGACTACTAAACTTGCTGGGTCATCGACATTGTTTAGCCATCAATGGAATCGTAAATGTGGAGTGATATTTATCCGATAAATATTAGCTATGTATGCATTCCATACACCACACTTAGCATTTTTTATTATGATCGCATGCTAAAACTCCAATACAAAAGAATTTTTAATAACATGTTTTAAATACATAGACAAATCCATGTAAATTCATTTTAAGCAGACAAAAAGTAACCAACCGACAAACATTTCGAATAGGTTCGCATTGAAAAAGCTCTTTAATGTTTTGTCCTTTTGCGAATGAAGCTGTCAAAAGAAAGAAAATCAAATCAATATAGGTACTAATATCATATCTTTTTTAACATGCTTTGCTCATATGTGTTTGAAACTTGAAATTAATAATCAATAAAGAAACTTTGTCTAAGTAATTCATTTTCAACTTAGGCTCCTTTCTTAGTAAGAGTGTGAATCCGATAATACGAATGACGATAACGCAGGTAAATATATATGACCATAGTTTTCCTCAAGTTAATCATCACCACATGTTATGTAAAAAGTTATCATATCAGTTATTGAGGTAACTGGCAATTGGATACCAGTTGGTGATTTTGCACACTTTTTGTTCGACATGGCCATTGACGGCATTCTGTGAGTGAAGATTTTTGCTGACATATTGTATTGGTACAAACGTAGTATCCTTCTTAAGTAAAAACATATTTGAAGCTTTTACCGAATGATATGTCATCAAAAGTAACGACATGCATTGAAGAACTGTGTCAAGAATTTCCTGAAAATGAACTTCTTTTCGTATTCATAGAAAGTTATCCATCATTGTTGTAAAATAGGATTTTAATTTATTAGATTATGTTCCTCAAACGTTTATTTTTACTTACCGTATGATTAGCCGGAATTCTAAGAAACCCATTGCCATGACGTTACCATAGAACCAGCTGATGTAAGTAGCGTCGAAAGCGCGCAACAACCGCGCAGTCACGTAGTCCACCGGGGTGGGGTTCAATGACCGCGCACTGTTCTCCTTTAGACCCTAATTGCACAATGGAGTGCAGTTGGCGAACCGCATCTCGAGGCTCGCGAAATGACGATTGACCAATTGTGGTGGCCTACGACCTCGTATTTCGATACGACTGTTGCAGATTATTCGTGCTTATTTAATATCTATGAAGAATATTGAGGATTTTTTTTCATATTTTTTGAATAGAAAAAGAACTTCATAAATCCTCGTACACGTGAACGTGTTTGAGGCAAATAAAGATAACATTGTCGATTTACAAATTTTATGTAGGTTTCAATTTATCGAATTAATTTGTTGTAAATTTCTGAAATGAATTGATGATTCAAACCCTAAACAGGAAAGATTTATTTCTATTTCATGGTATGCGAGTAGGCAAAAATTGTAAAAACCAATTTAGGTTTTTTATTGTAACAAAATAAACTTGCAAGTATAAATAATAAAATATGAAATCAGTAGTCAAGACGTAAAACCAATTATCAAAACTGATCATATCTCAATGGGAATTGGAAAGTAAACGGACAAGTCTTCCGCTCCATTGACGACATCCATCTGGTCACGTACACCATAACTCGGTTATGATTGGGCACTGTATTGTACATGCGTTGCATCAGGTAAACGAAGCTAGGACAGATTCTCTCTTACCTCTTTTGACTCATGACTACTCATGAGGATATAAACGTCGTTTTGTTTCCATATATTATGCAATATGCTGTTAGGTTAAGTACCTAAATTAGGTTTCTACGATATCGTTATAACAAATACTTCGTAAATGTAGCTTTAATTAGAAGTAATATTTACCTGCTATTTCATAATATGGTATGTTTTATCATAAGAAAGTTATCTTGACAAGAAAAGTAATTATTAGATTAAAGATTTTCATGTATTATACAATTATATGTTATTTTTTTCAGAAAGTGCAATATTATTTATATATACATGACACAAAAAAAAAAATTCAACAACTACAAATTAAATTTACGAGTTAGTTATTTTTTTATTATACGTTCTTGCATAAGACAGTCATAGAATGTCATCACTAAATTTCACAACGTGGAATCATGAAGATTTTGCGCATGCCTCCCATAACCGAGGTCGCAGTTACACGCGAAATTTCCTTAGGGTAACATCATATTTAATGGTGCAATTGCAAAACGGTCTTTTAAAGAATTCAAAATTGTCCTCAATATTAAGTAAATGAGTTCAACGTGCTAATACAACAATATTTTGTGACATTAAAACAATTTATTTTTTGGACGTTATAACGTAAAAATATAGTAACTTGAAAATTATAGGAATATCACTCGCATGTGTTAAATACTTAGGTAAACGATTACTCAATATTGTAGGGTAAGTTTTTAAAAGAAGTGAATGTGAAGAGTGTAACACGCATTCTTCCTTTTACTTTTTAATTCACTATTCGCAAAACACAATTCCAATTTACAATATGAAATTATAAACGAGTAAAGGTACTAAAGAAGTTACCAAATTCATAATTCACTTAACCATAATATTTCCTAAACTCGGTACATAATCAAACTTTGTTTTATGAGTGTTTAAAGTTTAAAATGAGTTTTAAAGGCTGGCTATTGTTCTGGAGCTTGTACCTTAATTGTATCTTGGTGATAATATTTCCAAACGGCCAAAGGAAGGACTAGTATCCTTAGAACGGTATCATGACGGGCCCCATTAGATGCTGGTGTTGAATTACACGGCTAAATTGTGGAACAACGCGCCTTCATCGCACAAGCGTATCAGATGACCGCACCGCTACCGATCTGATGGATTTATGACATGCAAAACCCATATATCTGTGTTATTTAAACCTCTTCAGTATAATAGATGATGTAAGCTGATAGGTTAAATATTTCAAAATGGCGTATGTGCCAATGTTGGCTAGGCTAAAAGCCCTCAGCAGTAGCTCATTGTATTCGTCTGGTCATATATTTCTCCTGCCATAACAGTTATGCTTAGTGTATACCAACCTAGCTGGATTTCAGGCCGAAGAGTGAGAGACGCGCTATAATTACTGTCTCTTAACAAACTTGCAGCACATCACACTAGCAATTGCACTATGATTATGGTGCTCGTTCTTAATGCGCACCGCAAAGGAATGGAACTCTTTGCATAAGAAGTTATGTGTTCCCCGATCATTGCCGACCTGGCCGTCTTCAAGGCAAGAGTGAATAGGCTGTTTCTAGGCAGGCATGATCCATCCTAGGCCGCATCATCACTTACCATCAGGTGAGATGGCGGTCAAATGTCTGCCTATAGAATATATTTCTTTTTTGGTACCACTTACGACGCTATCGTCTGTATCACACCATTATTGGTATATCCGGGCTTTCTGTTTGATTGGAAACTTAGAAGATAATTTAATTTATCTTTTCCATTTTCTAACATAATGTGGATAATAAGTGACTTCTAAAATATGACTATAAACAAGAATGAAGCAAAACCTTTATTTTAGTAAAAACAATTTTGTAATTATTTTTTTTATGTTTTTTTATAAAATAATAAGAATAACATAATTATTTGCTAAATTTTGAAACAGTAGTGGTGCTACAAGCATATATTTAAAGTCAATAAACCAATTGACTTACTTATTTAACGTTCACGTCATGTACGTTCACTCAAAACACAGCATTAGTCTTTTTAATAATGGCTTTATAATATGTAATTGCTCCAAAAAGTTCTCCACTAATTGCAAATATTGTATTTTTGTTTATAGCTTTGCTGTGAACGTGTGTCTGTTGGCAAATGTCCATCGCACGTGGTTTAGCAAACGCGGTTAAATTTTAGACAATTATTTCAAATTTATTTCATTTCCTTCAGTCTCCGCAGGATATCTTGTTTGTGCTATATACTATTGCGTAAGCGTCTTTTATACTTGTTTTCGTGCTTCTTGGCACGTGTAGACAACGTAGTACGCATGATTATGATATGACCAATTTCAGTAACCAATTGTGACAATCAACTTTGTTTACGATATTGGTGAGATCACATGTTGGTCATTAAAAATTAACTATTGTTCCATAAATGTTTTCGGCATTCTTTTGATAATCTAGATTATAGTATTATGTTTTAACGAACACAAATATCATGAAATTAATCTATTACGTTTCCTCCAAGAAACCACTAGCACGTATGGTCTGAGTGACTTATTTTTTACGTTCGAGCATTTGGCCTATGCCCAACACAAGAAAATGTTACGAAAAACAACAGTAACATAGAAGAGCGTGTTGCGGAAGTTCTCGAGTATTTACTAGCGTCGCACTTTCCAAAAGACGGTTATGAAATTTGCGAAACCATAAACAAAATACCAACGCGAAAATTTTCTAAAGACAATTGTCAAAATGGAAATGAAATACGTCCGTTTACCAACCGGTGCTATGTTTATACTGAGTTCATTGGTCTCTACAGGAGCGCAGACACCGAAATAACTGCTTTTATCCCTGCCTGCAGTCTCGAGAGTTGGTTTCGGTACGTCAAGCCACTACAAAATAGAAATGTCGCCGGGATAATCAGTTTTAAACACCGAGCGCTCCTGAGATTCTGTTATCGGCGTCGTAAAATTAATTGCAGCCTACAGATTCAACTGGAGTACATCACACAATCGTTCGGTGTGCGTTGCTAACCTGATCGTGATCGGGGGACGATAGGCCGGTGCGCCGTGAACTTTCTTATCGCGTCGCGTGCTTGCCGAATGGCCGGTGCGGCGATCCTCAAAAATTTATCATCAGGTTATGTAGCCGGTCACAATGTCTATGTGGGACGCGTCGCTGCCACGGCTGTTGCGCCGCGCCGCCTGCCGCGCGTATCATTCGCATTGCGAACGCCGCACCAGACGTACGCCGCACACACTGCCCAAACAGAACTCGCGTGCGATCAGCTGTTTTAGTTTGACAACACGCACCGGCAACCCCACCGACACTAACAAATCAAGTCCCCCTACGCATCATGGTAAGGAGCAGTGGATACAGTGACTGTGTACAGTGCAGTGAATGTGCCGTCTTAAAAGTGCCCGACTAAAACTACTAATTTTTTACGTGACGTTAGGCAGTGAACGCGTTTATCATGTGAAAACAAGTCTGCCATGTCGCACCTTGACTTTTTGAATTACAATATGATTAAAGTACGATATAGAGCGATTTTACTCGTCTGTTTTTTTTTCTACAAATGTACCGCGTTGATTTTATATCAAGAGTTTACTTACTTTGGTCACGGCTTCGGCAAGTATCCGACACCGGCTACGGTGAATTGTTGGCAGCAATATCGTGGTTTATATTGTGCCCATGGAAATTTTCGTTTCGTCTTATCGTGCTGCAATGTGCATACTGAGTGCGGTGTGGTGTGCGCTTGCGGCTGACGTGCGATCTCTTGTTTGTGAGATCAGCTAAAATTAGCAGACTCCGTCCCCCGCTTCACGGCGTCGCGGTTACATAACCGCGCCACTGCGGCCTTGACTCCCGCGCCGCACCGTCATTGGCAGATCGATGCGTCGATACTACCATTGTTGATCGAGTGCAATTCATAAATCTCACCGATGGCACAACATCGGATCCTTTGGGTCTTAGGAAAACTCGAAACCGGCTCCAAAAGAGGTCCGATCGCTAACGTATGCATAGAATGTTGTATTGTTTGCGTGATGACTTGCGTGTTGTACAATGCTAACAGCAGGTAGGCGTTTAGGTTTGCACTGTGCTCCATGTTCATAGTCTACAAAAAGTTCGGAGCGATAGTGACGAATTTGCTTGCCGTGGAATATTTTGTCACGGTTGATTTCCTCTATGACGGCTCTTTCAATATTTTGGTCGTATTCGGGTAAAGTCCGCCTTATCGACTGCTTTAATAGAACATTGACTTCTTTATTTGAGCAGCTGATTCAGTAAGTTTGATCTAACAGTACTTTTCGAAATTATTGATTTGCATAAATCTGCCTTAATTATTATTTTCACTAAGATTGTCTTTATTTATTTCACTGAGCTGTTACTTAGAGGCGTCCTTCGAACATTTATCATACGATAGCACACAAACACGTATGTCTCGTCAGACTTTCAGATAACACGCTAGCTGATATGATAACCCATCTAATAATACATAGTTTTTCTATTAACGATACAAACATTCCTTTCTTTACGTCAAACAGTTATCGATAAACAAGTTATTTACTGCTTTGTATGTAAAATAGTCTATTTAAAAGTTTGCGAAATTTATTTTGATTTTTGACTATGAGCACAATTTGTTTCGGTCTGTAGAAAATAAAAAAGTGAAAAGTATGAAGGATCTAAGGAGTAGTAGTAAATACTACTAACTCATAATATTTTTTATGAGAATAAAATTAGGGCATTTTTTTGTTAAGATATGTTTATGAATAAAATTATATGAACAGAATAAACAAGCTCATTGAGGATCACGCAAAATACGTATATGATGAACCCAAAGTAGTAGACCTCGACCGTGGCAGAGTAATTGTTGAATTGGCCGACCATCGGTATCACGGCCAAGGTCGCGGCTCCGAACAACTGTTCTAGTTCGATGAGTCTTACACGCGTACGCCGAAATGGCAGGTTACATAAAAATTTGATTACAGTGTTGAAAGTGAAATTGTACGGTATCTTTTGGTATGACGCTTAGACTTAACTCTGTAAATCCTTTGTAAGGTCTAAGGATCTACTCTCAAATATCACTAGTTTCGAATTTTTGAAGAACTGAGCCATATTATTTCTTAATTCTTTGGATTGAATACAGTCCTCTCAAAACTTTGACAGTTTAAAGGACTATTTGAATATTTTTTTGCGCAAGTGCCAGTGTTTTGTCGTCCATTATCATGTGCAACATTATGACGTCCGATTCTGTTATCATTTGATATCGATATATCAGCAATTACTATTGCTCTTGTCAATCAGCCTAGGATAACCCGCTTTTTATCTGGCACACTTGACACGGCTGCTCGTTTTTTCTCGTCCTAATCTGTATTATAAATGCAGTCGCATAAAAGGGATCCATAGGCAGTTGAGATAGGCTGATCGTGGAGGTTCACAATATCTGGCGTGCGATCAATAGATTCCAGTGGCTTGTTTGGGGGTGCGCGCGCAACATACTCACAACTTGGTGAATGGCCGGAGTGGAGAGAACATGGGGGCTCTTCAGCGGGGAGTTCGGGCAAGGTCGCCGACAAGGCCGAACTTACTACCATTGGCACGTCTCGCTCTGTTACGCCATCCGCGAATCTTATTGTCCCTCTCTAACAGATTCACTTTCAGTTGTGATACGCGCAAATGCAGCGTCCAAATAAAACACACCCCCAATGATTATGTCTGGCTAGCAATGAATCGACAGTTTCCAGCGACAAAAGGGAAACATTGACGTCACGATTGTAGTATACCCTACGCAATTTCCGTCTCATTTCCCTATAGTTTTCTCTATAAATGTTTACGGTATTTTGGATAAATAAACAAACAAATTCTTTCTTATCTGAACTCCTTAATTTTGTTGACTTCCTTGTTCATAGTATACGTTCGTACACATCGCAACATAACTTAGTTTTCTATCTCTGTTGTATCTATTTTTATTACTCATTATGAGGTTAATGAAAACTTCACCCCTGTTTCATGTCAACAACGTTTTCGTTATCCACTCGGTTATCAATTAATATCGGTGTAGGTTTGAAGACAATTGACGCAATGTTTTCTTGTGGTCAATGCGGTCATATTTAACGATATCCATTAATTAATCCCGTGCAGAATATTTGTTGTAACTTACGCTGGCTGATAGAGATTTTTTATTTCTTGCTATCTCAATATCTACATTTAATCAAATGAGTGCCAACTTTCTAGGGTTTACTCGTTTTGATACTCAATTGTTTGATATTTCCAACTACACGTATCTACAATGTTATAATGAATTATATAAATTACATTATTTCACGAATCTGTACGCTTCTTGTATTGACCGTTTTGTACATATATTTCATTTTCTTGCTGACTCAGCCCAGCTATTATTTTAATCAATTGTCAGTTACTCTTCTCACCGAAGAATCATCGAATAAATAGTAAAATCAAAACAATACTTATTTTTTAGATGTTTACAAGAAACTTCAACTTAATCTTATCGCGAAATATTTATGGATTCCTAAACATAGTTAATATCGCTCGAACACAATGTAATGGTATGTCGTTATACGGTTTAAATTATTATTTTCGTTTTGCAAATACTTTACAAGTTCATATTTGACTATGTAATTTTATTGTAACTAGGGAACCCTCCGTCTGCATGCTAACCTTGAGCCTTGAGCATTGTTGACTGATTATTTCTGCCATTGCGTACTTAGAGCTCGTCTAGAATGTGTCACACACTTAGTGTACCTATACATTTAGTTTGTATTCACACTTCCCGCCTCTTCACTTGTATGCAAAATCGATTAACACTAATGTTCGATTCTTCGTCGACTAATAGCCGTGCAGTTTACATTATTGTTTGCAACAAAGCACTTGTAAGACGGAAACATTGCGTATGTAATGAACATATGATGCAGGCCAGAAAACATTACGTAGCTGTTAAATACAATATTTCTACTATCAAGTTTCTGTTCACAGCGGTATCGAGTGCAAAGATGAGGTGTTCGCTGCCCACCAAGTGCGACCCGCAGACCTGAAGCCAACTGTGGTGCAGACGTCGCCAGTAGCCACCCCGGCCGCTGCACTTTCACCCGTCGAAATATCCGACTGTGCCATTGTCACTGCCACGCCGCCCGAAGAAGAGCGCCCAATACCCGTTACCGAACTCATATTCGCACCGCGAAAAAAAAATGAACAAGGATTCTTGATGTTCTCGCCCGACGAAGGTCTTACAAGTGAGTTACAAGTAGATGCATCCGACAAACCGAGTTCTTATATTTCTCTGGGAACTAGATACATTAACAGTGTAACTCTTTCAGTGCTTAAAGACGAGCCCGAAGATCTGACTCATTTGGCGCCCACGGCCGGTGATACGTGCATTCCGCTGGAGAACAACAGCCCGTTTTACATGTTCGATGATTTCATATTGAATGACAATTACTGTAGTTTACTGGACGATGATTTGGCAAATGGATCGCCAGTAGATTCTTTGACCCCAGAGTCATTATTGCTTTCTTCCCAGAGCCACTTGTAAGTATAATGACTGCGCTTTCTTTGATTGACGTATTTTTGGAATACTGTTGTCTAATATACATATTGCTTTACAGGAGAGTGAATCGTCATGTGAGCAGTCCTCGCTCCTAACTGAATTGTCGATAGATGCTTTTGACAGCGCAAGGTCTGATAATGAGGTTGATAATGGCAACTCCCCATTCATACCTTTGGCCGATGAAAGGCCCGTTGTGGAGCCCGCGGTTATGTGGGGAGCACTGCCTGACAGTGTGAGCCAAGCGAGGCCACAGCCAACTGATGCGCAAACATCTCCTGCGCCGGCCCTTCAGCGCCTGCTCGCTGCGCCCACCACGGGCCCACCACCACAAGATCTCATTACGAATATTTATTCCGATCAAGGTACAAACCCAAATAAATAATTTTGTTTTTATATTATTGGTGAAATATCGGTATTATATCAACGACCAATTTTCAGGCCTAATACCCTGTAGGAGCATGCCGTCGTGGGACACGGGCGTCAAGAGGGTGCTAAAACAGGAGGAAGAGCCGAGTGCGAAACGCGTCAAACGCAGTCCTCGCCGACTCCCAGCTCGACACCCACCAGCACACAGTCGTCCAGCGTCCTCATGAACCTCCTGGTGAGCGGCTGTGATGTCGACGCCGGCTACATCTGCATGGTGCAATGCAGGCCCGGCAAAAAGCGAAAGCCTGAGGCACGAGCCTCGTTAAAAACAATAAACTGTGATAACGCACGTCCAGTGTTCAACCGATATCGCAACTATTTATCCCGTGCTTCTCAAAACCTGGTCGAATTTAATAATTATGGTAACAGTGCCGTCATTATACTTGTGATATTAAACGTGACTCAGTTACGTCGTGAATGTTGAACGAAGTCCTAAAGACAATAAACGAATCATGAAATAAACCACAAAGCAATAACCCGACCAGTCGTACGAGAAGTAGCTCTAAGGCTGGTTAACATAGTGAAGTCATGGACTTGCAATCTCGTGCTTTCGCCCTCGGGCGTAGTTTTTAGTTATTTAGTAGTTGGTACGTGACGACGTGAATGTTTTGAGCAATTTCGTGATCGTTTCGATTCTAGTGCTTAAGTCAACGTGCGCATATCGTTTGTGGTTATGTGATCGTTAATTCGTTCCTAGGTTACTTAGTTACCGTTCGCACCCTGCATGGGGTCCTCGCCGCGCACTCAGTCTTATGTTCGATGCTCGAACGGAGTCAATAATTCTTAGACTAAATGTACCATACTCTTATAGTTAGCTATTTATTCGTTAGTGTAATTCGCGCTTAGTTAACTATGTCTGTTCGATATATATAACAATGAAGTTAGTCAATCGATATAGTATTCGTGACGTCGTTATGTACATATATACAGAGTTTAAATAGACTGTGTAGTATTCGAGTAAGCTTGGACATGGTTTAGTTTGTTGATCGGTGCGTATGTTCCCACTGCCAAATGATACAAAGTACAATGTGAACAAAATATCCTATATGGTTATTTTATTTATTATATAACATTTGGATATCTATAGTACACAATAGTGAACAATTTTTTAATGTATTTTTAAACGTGTTAATACTATAGCAGCTAAGGTATATTTGATAGACACAGTGCTTTGCCTGGATCACAATTAACTGTGAATATTGTTCTTTTTAAAAGACGTTTATTTTTATGTAGATGGATTGGAGATATGGTCTTTGTTATTATTATAAAGTTTATATTGTAAATGGATGGATGTGTATTGATAGAAATATTTTTCTTGAAAAATATAAATTAATATTGATATTGACAGAAATAACATACATAATGTATGATATTAAAATTATAGTGCTGGTAAAATGGTGCATGTTGGTTTCTTTACCCAGTTTTTTGTCCATTCCTTTATATCCTTCCCGTATTGACTTTGGTGCAAGTTTGAACTGTTTTGGTGAACTAGCTTAGTACAAAAATTATGGGTACAGTACCTTAACGTTACAACAGTGAAAAACTATTGTGTCTTCATAATTTGATTTATGTGTAATAATTACACATGGGTTAGTACCTTAACGTTACAACAGTGAAAACAAGTATTGTGTCTTCAAAATTTGATGTTTATGTGTAATAATTACACTAATAGTCTGGCGAAGCTTTTTGTTTACGATGTTTTATAACATATAAAAATATCATGAGAAATCAAATAAACAAGTAGGAATTATAAATAATACCCGACTTCTCAATGAGTTGAGTAGGCGTCACAAACTTACCCTGTAAACATTGTTCTGAACAGAATTTGTATTTGAGTTTCTACCTTATGGTAGTGTAGTAGGTTTTATATTACAAGCAACAACGTCAATAAAGTTGAACAGTTACGTATCAATAAACATGTTCGTTATATTAGTTTGTAGTAAACAAAAATTCACGTGGTCGAGAACTGTAATCAACGCAGTTCACGTTCTATAAACGACTACTGCATATATAGTAAAGTTTTATCACAAGTTATGGTTGCGTGTCAGATACAAATTTGGCCGGTTGGGTAGAATTTTACGGCTTCTTAGCCAACCCACCACTGGCTACTTCCTATTAGATATCTAGGCTTTATGGGCTGAAATCATTAGTTATAGTTAATATAATAGTACCATAGGTACATCGCGATCATTTATTATAAAGTGACTGAAAATTTGTTCTTTATACGTAGAAAGTAGCTTTTAAATAGTAGGTATTTTTTAAATTAAAGTGACTAAATTATTTATCATATTAAATAATACACCAAATCATACCTTCTATTTGATTCATTCACGGCTACAATGCCAGGTAAAATAGATAAATCAATTACTTGTCGGTCATCGATGACCTCCCTTGTAGTTAGTGTATTAAATAATTCAAAAGGTTATACGAGTTATACTATTTGGATTAAAATATAAGACTCGAAACAAACGCATGTTTGTCACAAGGTATCTATGTCTGTGTAGAATTTAACTAGCTTTTTTTCAAAAGCAAAGTACCCATCAATTCACCGAATCTATAAGGTAATTCATATCGAGTTATTATAAGAACTATTTATTGACATAAAACGGGAGCTTTTATGGGAGTTACTAGGTAAATAAAAAAACATATGTAATGTAATAAAAACAGGAAAATTTATCATAGCAATTTATTTTAAAACTGGTACCCACGCAAAAAAATATACAGTTCAATGGTGAATCTCATAAAGCAAGCAACGTGACTTGCATAACAAGATACGAGAAAAACGCAATTTTAAAGGCAAACTAGACTTGCGTTTCAAGGCTAAAGGAAATCAGGCATAGAATTTTTCAAAAAGTGGTAAATTTCGTACGCACGATATTTGTAATAAAAGGAATTAATGCTTCAGCGTTATATTTATCTACACCCTCAGGGTGGTATGTACTCATAAAGCTCGGCTATAAAGAGGCCTTGTAGGCCCACCCTTGCTTTTGTTTCCACCCCAAAGCTAAAATTAACTACGCAGGGTTTAAATCAAGACTTGAGGTTTTGAGGTTGACTTTGCTATAAAAATGAAGCCTCCACTCAATTATGAGATGTATTGTTCACTGTTGATTAAAACTTAAACTTAAGTTTCAAGAAACTTGCATTTGCAAAATATAAATACTAAAAGATGGCAGGTATAGATACTTAAACATAATAGCATATAGCAACTGAAACAAACACAATTACCCAAGTATTGTACTACAACAATAGTAGAATTTCTTCAATCTTTTTTTGCTTTAAATTAAATACTATTTATGATGTTGGCGGTTACTAAGAATAGGATATTTATAATTAGCTGTAGAGGTTAAACAACTGCATATATCCTTTACTGGAACTTAAGTATAATCGGCCTAACTCTATTAATTATTCCATAGGCATAATGTTCCATAAATTTAACGATCCAGCATAAGGGCCTTATAATATAGGATTTATCCGATCAGTACTTGCAATCTCGGACATGGCTCCCCTAGGAACGATGGGAGTAACGAACAAGCCATTACAGCGGAAGCTCCAATTACTTGACTATTTGAATTTACCGTGAAATATTAGTCGATTTTACCATCAGCGCCAGACATATTCAAAGCAATGTTCCATTGATAAAATTTCTACATTCGAGTCATTAAGATGCAGTTTTCTGATTTTTCCATAAAATAAATTATTTTCTTTAGACGTTACTAGATAAGAGTTACATTCCATTAAAAACCAACATTACGTGAATAAATCATTTGGAAGTAACTTGCTAATATTCGCGTTCAGTCTTAACTTGTAATGTTTATGCAAATTGGCTTTCAGCAATACCTTGGAACTTTGGGTTCAGAACTATATAACAATAATAGAGTTAAACAATCGTGTTCCGAATGGTGATCTAACGGCCTAACGAAGTCTTTTATATAATTGTTGCTAAAGCTTCATTTTCTATGATATCAAAGGTTTATTAATAGAATACCTATATTATGTTTACTAATATGTGATATTAAATTTAAGTAGATTTTAACCAACATATAGATTTGCATATAACTGCATTAATACAATGATATTTTGTATATATTTTTTACATCCTTACATTAATACGGTTAAATTATAAAGAATTGTAAAGTTTTTAAAATTCTTCATGTTGTGCACTAAAATATATTTCTAACTTACATTTCAATGTCCAATCATTCAAGAAACACGTATTCAACAATGAAAAATAATTTGTTTCAATATTTTCAAATTTGATCTTTATAATTTTATGAAAGCCGACTGAATTTATACATATCCTAGAATAGTAAACATGGTATTTGGCAAGCAAAGGAAGCAATTTGCTAGCAAAATTTTGTGTTGCCGAAATTTAATATACCGTGTTACTTCTGCATGCATAAAGTACTCGTAAATGTTAAAGGATTTAACGAAATCCGTCCAGTTGTCCCGTGTTTGTCACAAACAATCCTCGTATAAACAAACATTTTGTTTCCTATAAAAAATACATTAGCTCTAAATGCATACAGTTACCATTGATCCGATTTTGGTGAAAGTGTCGCAATATGTTGTTTTCTCTACTATCAAGGTTTTCAGCATAACTGTTAACACTAGGTACTCGGACATTTTTGGGTTATTCATTGGTCACAGGGCCTTTTAATATTAATGTACGTATTTAATATATTGTGGCAATGTAGGTACCAACGTCAGCAAAGTAAAAGAAGTTCATACATGAAGTATGTGTAATTACTACAATCTCACCTATCCCTCTTGTCATAGCAAGTATACTTTTGATATAGACATGATGTAAAGGAATATTGCTAATACTCGAAATGCGATACAGATTTCTTTGTCATAACGGCTAATGGGGTTGGCCTACTGTTTTTAATCATCGTTCACGATGACGCGATCTTAGTTGACGATACAATATTATAATTTTGTTCAATGGCATTGCAATTCATGTGGCTTTGATGTTTTCCATCCATATTGTATGCATTATCACAATCTATATTTATGATAGCATTGACAATACATATCTTGGGTTAACTGTCAGTTTTTAAAGATAAATAGCTATATTGGTTCATTTATAAGTATCGTGGAATTGGATGGAAAGTTAGAAAGCTAAACTTAAAATAGAATAAACCTTGTATGATCGAATTTTATCAGATTTAATTGATTTAATATGCCTGAGTAGGTATAAGCACTATTTGAGTCGGCATCATCCAATTTTAGAAAAATATTTTATGAATTATATACCACAACTACTTTTTACAGTAATCGTACACTTAATTTTCAATAGCTAATATGTAAATACTATGAATAGCCGTATTATGAGCTGAAAACTGGCATCCAGAGAATGTTTTCGTGTTATATTGGCTAGAAAATGTATTCACAAACGCTTTACCAACCGAAATCAGTTAAAAAATCGAGATTGCAATGCAATAATATTCAACACTTTGCTTTGTGGAATTCCAATTCTGTAAAGAAAATAAATGATAGAAAAGATTTCAACAAGAGTATATTCAAATGCAGAATGAAATTTATACCTATTTCGTTATTTGCTTTATATCAATCGAAATTCTATTGTAAGGGTTATTTACGGTACACGAACTGTATACGAAGGAGTCATTTATTTGAAGTGCCACCGAGGGTAAACACAGAGTGAATATTTGGTTCAATGTAATTACTTTGAATTTAATTACTTTATAAATTGGAATACCAAAGGTAACAAACGAGAAAACATGCGCGCCGCATAAATCTGAATAAGCCAACCCACTTTTATTATGAACGGAGTTATGCGTCCAATTGCCGATTAAGCCTTTACTACGTCTCTCGTAAGTGAAAGTACGGTTGTGTATGTGTGTGTACCTCAGGCCGAGGGTAGTAAAAAGACTTGCTTCTGAAAATATTCGCGAGTAAAACTGCCGTTAAGTCGTAAAGCCTGAAAGTGTAAAAGTATAAACATGGAAAGGAATTTTTCATTTCAAATTATTTTACGAAATGTATTTATACCTTTTAACTCGGATATGTCAAAGACTTATCATTGAAAACTTAATAAAATATCTTTTACATTTATCTAGATGGAAGATGCTTTCTTTATATTTGTTTTTTTACTGTATATCAATGGTAATAAATAGGCTAAAAAATAAAGATTCGGTACACTTATTTAAATAGAAACTACTTACAAATTATTTCATGAAAGCCTATTCAAGTCATCGGCTAATGAAATCAAAAATACGATCTTTATGGTAAAAGTAATTGAGTAAAATAATATCTAATTGGTTTAAATTAAAAATGATCACTTAGGCATATAGTTACAATAATGTGTAATAAGCAATCATTTCTATTAATAAAATCAATAAAACAAAAACCGTAGATTAGTTTAGTCTAACGACTTAACTTGCGTGGAATTCGTGCTACTTTCATAAATTCAAGGGTGTAATTGGAAAAGTAATTCTGTTTACAACGGATAGAGGGCTAACAGTTTTTACGACGTTGAAAGAAATGGCTACAGACACGCCTTCAACTATTCCATCCATTACGTATACGTTATTGATATTCGTGCCCGATGTCGTGACTTTAAAAAGTTTCACGTTGATACTATATTCTACTGTAGTCGAACAGTGTATTTCTATTCTACATGTTAGTACTCAAACTGAATCAAACGAATCTATTGTCGATGAAACGTTGAATTGGAACAGTTTATCTGATTTGCCTGAGGCATGCGACGACTTCTGAAGTTGTCATGCATCTTTGGAAAGTAGTTTTTAATCCTGCAATATAAAATATCGTAGTACTCACTGGTTTGTTGCAATGCACTAAACTATTGATACACCATTACAAGTCGTAAAATAGCTTAATGTCGAACAGTGAACGTTTTGTCTGACACGTAAAGAATAAATAAAATAGCAAGAAAAGATTAAGATTATTTTATGTAGGTATCAAATGCAAAGCGATTTGACATTCCGTCAATAACGATAGAGATTGAAAAAGAACTCGAAAAGCCAAAAACCCACAATAGACTCTTTTGAAAATACATTGAGAAATTACTTCATCAGAAATTAAAGATAATGTTATGTACGTTATTGTGATAGTTCGGTTTTTTGTTTAAAGTTGTCTTATATTTTGACAAACAAGGTATTTTTCGACTAGTTCCCTCTTATTAGAGTTATCTAACCGACAATCAGTTTACAGAACATTCAGTATATAGCGAGACTTCAGCGACTGCGTGTAATTCAAGCACAACTTATACAATATGTAACGATTGGCACAAAAAATACTGTAAACTATGTCATGATTTTACTAGCTTGTCTAGACGATGTTTTTCACATGGCATCCCAGCATAAGTTCGAAGGTTTATAAGCACAAATATGGAACGCACGAGCCGCATTCTAGAGCGCGTACAGACGTCAATATATACCCGATCAATTATGTATACCTACTGGACCGTTAACGCGTTCCAAACGCCATTGTAGCTGAAGACTAATAAAATGTATTTGCGCCAATGACAAGTCGACACAATTTGAGAGAGCTCATAAAAATCAAACGTCTTTAAGTGTTCGTAATAAACAGTAGGTTCGAAACAATTTAAAAGAAACTTGTCGTTTTAAATTAGTTTACGTTTTCAAAAGTAATGTGATGCGTTTAAATACAATTGTTTATTGATTTCATTTATGGATTTTGAATTAACTATTTGTACCGAAGTCCATCAACGTCAATTTTAGATTGTTTTTTGATTTATACTAGATTAAGTTAAATTCTAAAAGAATAGAAGAAACATAAAAACTAACTTTACGTCTGCAAAAATACAATTTAGAAATGTTCGTGTATAAATGTTCACCATCTCATCGTTCAAGTTGAGGCTAAAGTCAATACCTATCAAATCTGACCAAAATTATAACTTCATAAACATGCACCATTTTACATTGTTACTTTTCGTATTTTATGCAACGCTAAAATATGTTCTAATATCCGTTCTTTTGCATTTACAGCCAGCTGACGCAGCCATGCAGACGTCTCAGCAGAATTTCACCAGAACTACCAGATGGTTGTGAACCAACAGGTTCCACAGCAAATGAACCAAAGCAACATACCTCTCCCTGTTATTAACATTCAGTCGTTCCATAATAAGCAAATGCTTAACACCCCATTACCCAATACGATGATGCGTCCAAACTTCAACATCATGAGCCCCTTGACTGTTAATATTAATAATCCCATGTACTCTTTACCTGCTAGCCCGAACACCCCGAACTACAGTCCCATTATGAGCCCAGCACAGAAGGACAGAATTCTCAGTCCGTACTCGACTCCCAACTCCTTGTCCCCTGTGGGTAATTTCAACCAAATGTACAGCCCAGGGAGCAGAATCGTTTCTCCCATTGGAATGATGAAGGGCGATCCCTACTTGAGCAATAAGATGCAGCCGAGCCCAGGTTTCCCGATTCAGGCGAGCGACCTCCTTCTGGACAGCAGCATGCCGATGCCATCACCTGACTTCTGGAGCGACGCCGAAATGCTGCAGGGTACCAACGAGCTCCTAACAGCCTTCGATGACGTCAAACTGGCCTAGTAGGTGGTTGGCGCGTAGAGTGATTTCTCCAGTTTTAATTGGAAATTTTGTGTCAGGCTTTGATGAAGTTACATAAAGCATTTATTGTTTAGTCACTGTTCCGCCTCGATGATTAAATCCAATGCTGTTATATTTGAATCTTTACACGAACATTCCACATTTAAAACAGGAAAATACATTTATGTCATTAGAAATCACTCGAATGAATGCACGGTTGGAAAGGGTAAGTTTAAAAGCGAACGGGATTCCGCAAGGTCCAGGACGTGTTGCGCGTCTTGATATTTGCCCGTTTTAAATAAAAAGAAACTTAGATTTAGACATCTATAATCTCATTTAAATGTTACTGTACAGTATAATTTTATTTGTAATCCGAAATTTGTAAGCAATTCAGAGATGGTTGTGTGGGTAAATGATACCTCATAATTGTATTCAAAATTTTCAGTTACAAACTCAATTTTGCCTTTATATTTGTTTTTAATGATTTCGTTGTTGTTAATGTATGTATAAATAATAACATTTTTTACAATTCAATAGACAGAATTGGTTACATTTCATGTAAATGAAAATCTAAAATATCTATTATTGTATGGACTGGAATCCTGGGTGATGATTTCTGATGAATAATGAAACGATGTGACTTAGAAAAATAATACTACGTTTACGAACGAATAGTTTAAAAATGTTTATATATTTTACTATATATTGATGTAATATAGTAGTAGCATAAGGGAAAAAATCTTGGCGTAAATATTAACATGAAAGCAAACTTTGACCCTAAATGATTTGGTGTATCGGTTAATTTAAAGTGCTCGTAACATCAAAACAATATCCTTTAATTTCTAGAAAATTGGCATATACATAGTGGATCATAAAGTTAATTTATGTTACGAAAACATATTTTGGCGGGATTTATTAATTAATTACATTTAAAGTATAAATTAAGTTTTTAAAATATAATTTTACGATCAAAGTTGTATACTCATAGAAAATAAGGAGACTATTCAATATAGCTTTCATACTTTACGTTAACTTTTCAGTTAAATATATATTTGTTTTTGAATTAATAATTGTACTGTCTCTTTGCTGTTCTCATTTACGTAAACGGTTTACTAAATATACAAAATATATACATATGAATGACAAGAAGTGAGGGACTACCATTTATGTTTACTTTGAATTTGAGTCTTCTTTCAATTTACGCACTCGAATAATAAATACAATAGTTTGTTATTGTCCATTTCAATATTTATTTATCTAGTTCTTTATTTCTCAATTATTGTGTTATGTATCCATGGAGGGCTACTGACTTTCTGCCCGGTACATTCGAAAGTACAATCTATTAGAAACAACTGTTTTATATGAAATCTGTAAATGCAATTAGTTTTTTCTTTGTAAATCTCGTTAGGTTTCCTAATAACATTTTCTAGTTTATAATTTAATGTTAAGACAGGTTTTATTAAACGATATGAAGCCGTTACTTTTATGTCACTTCAAATGTTTAGTTAAGTGCGAATGAATTGATTGAATAGCATTAATTTTATTAATTGTAAAATGTATACAATTAAATATAATAAATATAATTAATTGTGAACAAAGACTAAAGAGCACAATTAATGCTGGTAACACTATTACAATAGAAACAAAAAAGTCTATGGTCACAATTATATACATATTATAATAGTTTATAGTTTTGT